>OMNO01003346.1:5891-18346 GCA_900303215.1 Trachyrincus scabrus | reverse complement strand
TTACAGACAGAGGAGCAGTCGGACAAGCGGAGCGCTGCTTGCAGTGGAGGAGGCGGAGATTTACATTTACATACGGAGAATTTTGACGCGTTGCGTCGCGGCGATGTCTCGCAGATAATACATGAAAAGTATAATTTGCTCAGAGTCCGGAGACAGTTGTGGTTTGGTCCGAATCCGGACCGGAGTCCGGGGTTTGAGGACCCCTGGGCTAGAACTATGCGTGCAGGAGAGAGAGCGAGAGAGCGCATTGACTCGCGGCTAGCGCAAGATCCATAACAAGTGTTGCATAATGGTTGTAGTGGCAACAAGAAATATCGGGGCACGTTATCGGGGCACGTCAGGACGGTTATCGTGGCCAATCAATATCGTGCTGCACGATAATATCGTCATATCGCCCAAGCCTAATGCTAAGCATCCCCTTAATGTAGGGATATGTGCAGTCCAGTACATTTCTCTGCAAAGTGAAATGTAAATGCAATTTAATTTAAATGTCTCTCTTCAGGTCTGTGGATCATGGCTGCCAAGACTGAGTTGGAGGACATGGATTCTTCAGAAAGCGCCAGGCACCTGTTTCTAAGAGCTCTTCGCTTTCATCCCGAGGACAAGAAGATCTTCCAGGAGGTAGGAGGAACTTTAAAAAATGTGTATTCTACTATTAATGAAAATATTTTACACCCATTTAAATCATTGAAACCTTTTTAGACCTCTAATGTAACATGAATATTGTATGGTGGCAATGCGGTACAGTTAATGACATGATAGAAATGTATGGATCAATAAAAGTGCGTCTTGTGTGTTGGTATATTGTTTTCTGTTATGCAGTACTTCCGAATGGAGTTGTTGCATGCAGAGAAACTGAGGAAGCAGAAGACCACGCTGGAGATGGCTGAGATGGACCTGGTGAGGAGAGCCAAGAGACAAATGTAAACTCGCTGAATCTCTCTGTGCACTGGAAGCCTACATTAACATTCCTCCTACTTTTCAGGGTGAATATGAATTTTCTCCAGAGATTTTGAGTGGCAAACTGGCAGAGATTGTCTACAAAGAGGCTACAGAGAAAATTCAAGGTGGGCTTATCTCTTGTGTTGCCATAATTAAGTTTTTCACTGCCCATAACTACACATTGTACATAATTACTTTTTAAAAGTAAAAATGTTCCCTTCTCCCCCATTAGGCGCAGAGTTCATCATCTCACTCCTGAATATTGCAGCCATCTTTGATTTCACTAAAGAATTGCAGGATACCATCCTAAATGAGTAAGGCACACCAGTGGGGCTTAGTGTTGCTTACGAAGGTCCTGGGTTTAAACCTAAGCTACTCACTGACTCTTTTCTGTGTGACGTTTCTACAGTTCCAGTGATTTTCAGATAATCATGTCTGACGGCATTTTTTAGTTTCACACCTTTACCAACACAATCGCCATTGGTCATATCTGTATTTTAAGTCAAAGCTTTCCTTTTATACATGCCACCAAATGAGTTGAAAGCGACATACAGCATCTCTTGTGTAATGCGTGCCATTAAATAATGGTGGGGGGTCCCTTTTGGATTGCAGCATACAGAGCAAGTACACAGAGGACTGCGTGACATGGGACTTCATGGCCAGGAGAGAGCTGGAGGCCCCCAGTGCTGGGGAAGAGCTTACCACAGCCAAGGGCCGGGCGTCGGACATCGCCCGGCGAGAGGATCGCTGCGGCCTGGTCTACGAGGAGGGCCTGAAGAGCCTTAACACTGGTACGTCTCACACACACACACAAGCCTCAAGAGCCTTAACACTGGTACGTCTCACACACACACACACACAAGGCTCAAGAGCCTTAACACTGGTACGTCTCACACACACACACACAAGGCTCAAGAGCCTTAACACTGGTACGTCTCACACACACACACACACACACACACACAAGGCTCAAGAGCCTTAACACTGGTCCGTCTCACACACACACACACAAGCCTCAAGAGCCTTAACACTGGTACGTCTCACACACAAACACAAGGGTAAGAAAATACAACCCACAGAAACACAAATACACACTGAGTCTTAACGTGCGTTGCCTGTGTTTTAGAACCCATGTTTACGTGTTACGCCGCCTTCTGCTTGGAAAGGCATAAAAGAAAGACTAACGTCCAGGAGTTGAAAGACAAGGTAACTCATTTTGTTTGGTGTGTTTTAGTTGTGGCTTCTCAGTTATTGAGCTCTAAGATCTATTCTGTAAACCCGCCAATGCAACATGACCCTTCAGGAACGTTTGATTGATAGATTGAGGTTTCCTCGTCTTAATCTTTACAGAAGTACTAGGCTGAGAGAGGGTCATGAATTGTAGTCTACCGTAGTGTTATTTCCATTCTCTTACTTTCTATGAGCTGTGTACACCAGTTAATAATCCTCGGGACGAGGCGAATAAGAACATACAACGTACAGAATGAAAACAATGACGAGGAGAATAACTGCAGGGCTTTGACAAAGAATTTGACAAAGCAATATCCGAAACATGTAATGGAAACGGATATCCCTCTATGGAAAGTCCCTCCCTCTCTCTCGCCTCTCAACCCATGTAACTGAAAGTCCCTCCCTCTCTCTCGCCTCTCAACCCATGTAACTGACTACCCTAATGCATATTGACGCATTACCTGCTGCAGTTGTTGTCTTTGGTTGATCTATATATGGAAAAAAAGGAAAGATCGTGCTGGGCATCCGGTACCACTGTGTATACAGAGCATCGATACACAAACAATCAGGTAGCGAGACTCGGACTCAGAGCCAGTCTGATGCACGGGGCAGAGAGCGATACTCGTTTCTAGTGTGCACTGCTCCCTCTCGGTTCTGTCATGACGGTTCTGCGGTGTCTCGTAGTACGTTTCACGGGTTAATTGAAGCGTGTGTCTGTGTGTTCCTCTCCACAGCGAGAGCAGAGGCTGCTGGGAGTGTTTCAGCGCGCTCACGGCTCCTCGCTGCTCAAGGAGGCTTTCTACAAGACCTGGGTGAGACGGGCGACAACAGTATACAGCAACACACCCACCACACGACCCCCGGGTAGACAAACTCAAACCTACAAAGACACGTGTGACCCATCATCATAACCGTTACGTTCCCACATACAAAAAAACTGAAGAAGGTGTGGCTCAATGGGAATAAAAACACACAACAAACAGTCAAACATCAAACAGACGGGCCTGGGCTTCTAAAGGTGACCAAATGGGGGATACCCCATTTGGTCACAATCATCGTCCTCCAACCTATACAGCTGAGAACTTAGAGAAGTAAAGGTGTTGACTCTGCAGCTCTTCTGACTGAGAACCACTGCAGTGGGCAGGGATGCAAACAACTTGCTTTTCGGCGAATGGCGCTTTTATGACCAATTTGGGTGACTTATGTGAATCATCTAGATCCGAAGAGTTTTTTTTTTGTGTGGGGGGGTTGACATTGCCGTACGCCAAATAGAAAGCTAGAAAGCATATAAACAATACAATGTTTAGAATGGCATCGCAACGTAGCGCGGGAGGATTTATATGTCCTCAGCCCCTCCCTACTTTCACCCAGATTTAAAGTGCAGCATCAGTTCCCCACGGATGGAAAGATCAGCCGAGGTAACATTTGGCTGACTAATATTGTTGGATGTGTTTTTTACTTTAGCTGGCCCTGTAGGCAGGGCTGGAAATGAAGTTTGCTGTAGTTTACATTTCAGAGTCTAATTTCAGACTATTTCTACATTTCATGTAGAAATACGACGTCACTGATGATGATCAGTCAACCTTAAAAAAAAAATTGTGCTGGGCATCCGGGACCTCTCCGTATACAGAGCATAGATACAGATCAACCAATCAGGTAGCGCCCCTCTGACTCTAAGAATTGGCTGATGAATGAAAGATAATTTGTTAGCGCGGTTAAGTTATGGATTTAAAGACTTGATAACCCTGTTGATGGTCATCCCAAGCCAGCCCAGCCTTCTGCTAGGGATCCCAGACCAGCCCACAGTTCCCTCAGAGGAGGAGGACACTCTAATCAATATGTAGACTATATCCAAATGTGTTTTTAATATAGACTAAAGTTTATTAAAAATGGGAGCGGGTCATTATAGTAAGGCTCAGCAATAATTAGGAATTAATACACTATACACAAACTAGAATGAACAAAACTCTGCTTAAAGATGTTCCATGTCAATTTAAAAGATTATTTTGTTCACCTCTCTGATGAGTGATGAGACTAAATACTTGTTTTATTCTGTGTTATCACTGGGGTTAGGTTGTCACCAGGTCACTTGGGCAGAACACAAACACATTTCTCCTCTGGGACCTCACCTTTTAAACAGCGGTACTCACTAGTTTGCATTTTAGTTATAATATAAACTCATCAAATTCGCAGATTCGCTTTGAACAAATTCATAGAAATAATTTGTTTATGAACTACTAGCCTTGTGTATAACTATAAATAGAGTTAGGACCAGGGCCATTAGAAGACACTGACCAGGGGCCCATTGTCTCATAATCCGCCTATGGTTATGATATTGCCTATACGATGCGATTTTATTTTTTATCGACTTTGGGTAGCTCTCTTTTTTCACGCTGCATGTGTTTGCATCCCTCAGTCGGACCCAATTAATAATGGCTGGTTCGAGCAGCTCGGGTGTACCTTGTCGACTGATAAATACTTCAATATTCACTTTGACCGTGACAAAAACAAATTGACGGGGCATAACAATCCAACCACAATAACTGTTGACCTGGAGTCTTTATGCATGCAGTATTGCCATTGCAGAACAAATCCTAAGAGGGTTGTTACACATCTCTCCTATCTTTAGTCCAGCCATAATATCCAGTTTCACTTGGAAAGGCCTGATTTTACTGAAGCAAGAATCTTGTTTCATGCTGGTAATTTGTCGTACTGAAAGAGTTAAAATACAAGATTATCCCTCCATCTGTCCAGCTTCAGATCCTACTCACTTCGGGAGATGCTGAGGGAGTGGCCCAGGTTGCCATGGCAGCAACACAGCGATACAGCCAATCGGTGTCGACGTGGATCCTCAGCCTGCAGATGCTAATGCAGCTGGAGAGTGGAGACATGGACAAGCTATTCAAGGAAGCTCTTGAACGCATTAATCCCAAGGTATGCAACACACACCCACACGCACACACACACACACACACACACACAACTACTGTGTAAGTGGGCCACCTCCCTAGTCTCATTAGACCTGACTCCATCTTGTTAATGTGTTCTGCTCTGTTAGTGTCCGCCTTTTAGTAAAGTGAGCGTCTTTAAAGGTTACAGGCAAATGGCCAAACAGCCATCGTTTCAGACATCAGCTCCTCCTCCTTCCTTCAAGTAACTTGCCATTTTTTCTAATTGGTGGTGGATATCAAATAGAGCAATATCTTTAAGCCATACATTTCTGGGAAAATATATTTGTTATATTGAAGAAGTATGATGACCAAGCAGGAAGAGGCCTTCATTGTTCATCCAGCTAATCTAAGACTATCTTTCATCTTTCACATGTCTGTTACTATAACTGACACCATGTAAAACATTGTTTGTCCTCAATACACTTTTGGTTAATATTAGCAAACATGCCGGATGGCGTCTCATCTCCTATTATGATGGATAGTATACTACCATGATGCAGTTCTGGTTTCATTCAGTAATTTGTGGTTAGAGATGTGATTGGCATGTGTGTGTGTAAATCAGACCGCTACAAATGACAAAAGCAGGGCACAGTTTATTTAGCATTTGTGCAAGTGATAAATAATCACTGGCTTGACTCTGCAGTCAAGTGGCCCTGCTTCAGTAGTGACAGTGGTTCAGAATAGCTGACACACATTGTCACTGTGTGTGTGTTTCACAAGAGCTTGCCCCAACGGAGGGGGAATGTGGTCTCCTAGCTCATTGAGTAAAGCCCGACACTTCAGCCAAGTAGCCTTTCAGCAAGACCAGGGTTACGACGGTTCAACAGCCCGGCGGGACGGGCTCTCTCTGGAGTAGGTAGAAGAATACATCAAATAACTCCATCTGGTTCAGCATTTAGGGGCCAGAGCCACAGGGTGTAATGGCTTACTGACTTACTTCAGAATTGCTGTCTCGTAGAATGAAAGGACAGACTTGGTTTTGTCAACTTGCAGTAGAAGAAACGGCTGTTGATCTGGCTAACACTCGCTATGTTAGCGCTACATATTTAGCGTAGTTAAAAGTGCTGTTGACACATAACGCACCGCTACCGCGTACCTGACGTGTGTGTGTGTGTGTGTGCGTGTGCGTGTGTGTGTGCGCGCGTGTGTGTGCGTGTGTGTGTGTCTGTGTCTGTGTGTGTGTGTTGACAGGAGAGCCTACCTGTGTGGCAGCTGCAGGTGCAGTGGAGCCAGAGCAGCCAGAGCCCAGAGGAGACTGAAGCATTGCTCAAGGTAAAACCAACGTGCTACAATATTACAGTCTCACGGGCCCGGCCCCACCAAACGCTATGCCTCGCGATTGGCCACGCCTCCTGTTCACTTTGTATTGGATGCCTATACCACGTGAGGCAAAGGATTATGGGAAGGCTCGTGTGCGGGCGGGGGCTTGTGGTCCGTTGAAGGGGTGGGACAAAAGTTGGACTTCAGTTCACTTTATGCAAATGAGCGCATAGTGCGGCGCACATTCGGCCATGTGATTGGACAATCGACATTCAGTGAGTACTGGCGGACTGTGTTGAATTTAATTTCCTGGTTTTAAGCACTTCCATCGACAACGTTGTAAACTCCCACAAGCAGCAGCTAGAGAGGGCGAGGGGCGATGCCCGTCGCGAGACATCGTGTCTGGTTGGGCCGGGCCGTCAGTCTAACTGTATGGGTTATTCATTCCTGGACTAACATGACAGTTACAGCATCCAGGCTTTAACATTCGTCATTTCCCGCTACACACACACCTCCAGGTGCAGTCTTTCACAAGGTGACAGTTGCTGACGGTAGCAGTCTTACCACTGCTTGTTTTCACACCACCGCATTCCAACCACCGCTTTTATTTTCTTTAGGTTTAGCCTCACAAAGGCAGCGCTAAGACAGCTAAGAATCTCATCCTGTGTGCAAGGATTGTTGGCCCAGGATTATAAAAGATGTTGGTGTTAGGCGTAGTGTGAAAAGCATAACTGAAAGGCCTGATTGAGGGCCGTTACCACCATTCACATCCGTATCACATCACGTATCACGTTGTTTGTTCGAGAAAGATTTGGGCGTTTTACTTGCATTTTCTGCACATTGATGGATGTGTAAGTAATGTTGGACAATTGCACGCCTGGGTACGAGTTAAATGTTTGACAATTTCAGGTCAGAATCTACTACCAGACAATTAATAGAGGTGGGTGTATTAAATGTCATGGGTGGCTAGACACAAATGGGAAATTATCGACTGAAAATCACACAACAGAAAGAAATGGTGTCACACGTGGTGTCTGGCATCTGTTCTGAGAAAAAGTGGGGGCTATTATTCGCCAAATGCCGTAACTCTGTTTTGCCCAATTAAATTAAATGTGAATATCCTGCGGGCACCTTGTTTGTCTAGAGAGGAGGGCTGTCTGCAGTGGCGGCTGTTGCCATGGAGATGAAAGAGGCCCATCTTGACTGGTCCTATGCCACAGGGGGATACAGTAAGGCTAGGAAGACCTTTGTTAGGTAACATCTGTTCATCTCATTTTGTCCTTCACTTCAGAACATGACAGAAATATGGAATTCCGGAAAATGAATGAATACATTTTTGAGAATTGAATAAAGGGTAAAAAATAAAATGTATTTCTCCATCCTCGCAGTTTGCATGAAAGCCGACCTATCTCCAAGACCTTTTTTACCAGAATGATCCAAATTGAGCAGGAACAAGTAAGTCTACTGGACATGTCTCACCAGAAACAAATACTGTGAATGAATCCACCTCAGTAATACATGCAGTCACTGCGGTCTCCTCATATTAATGAGGGATTTTTAGACCAAGCAGACATGTTTTGAACTACCAAAAGGAAAGCAGAATTTGTGTGCGGCGTGTTCCTGGCTGCTTTGAATTCCCAGCCTGGTGTTATTTCTACAAGAAAACACTCCACAGGACCGCAGCGAGCCGTGGATAAGAACGATGTTTGTGTTTTCCCTAGGCGTCTCCGAAGATGAGCAACCTGAGAGACTACTACGAGAGGGCTCTGCGGGAGTTTGGCTCCTCCGACGACGGTGAGAGAATAACCGTGAGGGTCTAGTTAAGAGCTGCTGGAGGTACAACAAGCACAGCTCTCAGCAAGCGACCTGCCCGTGCCTTCTTTCAGTATCCCACTTGACTATGATATGCATACAAGAAACCATAATGTATGGCAGGGTGTAAGGGACCATTTCTGACTGTGGAACCAGGCCATATTCTGTTAACTTAAAGCAGAAATTATGAAATATCAATACTAACTCATGAACTTGTTCAGAAGAATTAGTTGAAAAAAGATTAGTGCAGTTTATAACAAAATTAAAACAAAATTATCATTATCAATAATCTTTTAAATGATCATGTACATGGCTGCAAAGAAAATGGCGGTGCAGAGATAAGAAGAAGATAAAGTAGACGACTAGTGATGTGTTTATGTGATTCTCTGATACTGTCGGGGTCGGATGTCTTTGTAGAAGTCCACTGGGTCAGCCCTGACCTGTGGTATCATGGTCAGTCCTTTACTGACTGGTTTAGTATGTCTGAACAGACCACATTTACCCTCCACCCAATCAGAGGAAACCTAGCGAAAGACTGAGCACACCGTTAAGCCATGAGTGAACGCCTCCCCTATGGCTTGACGTGATGGCCTCACCCGCAGTGTTGTCTGGTTTTAAAGGCTGCATTCCAGTAAAGTGAGGTCATTTTCTGAACTCGCCAGACTGTTCTAGCTGTTCTATTATTTGCCTTTACCCACTTAGTCATTATATCCACATTACTGATTTAGCAAAGATCTCATTGTGTAAATATTTTGTGAAAGCTCCAAGCTCCCTACAATATTGTTGCAATATCAATATCGAGGTATTTGGTAAAAGAAAATCGATATTTGATTTTGTCCATATGGCCCAGCCCTACTGTAGAGCTGGCCTACATATTGTGATATGAGACTGTCATTTGATCAATATGGCCTATGTTTGTACCTTGCCAAATCAGTTTTCCCTGTTGACCTTTTGTTCCCCAAAGTCCTGTGGTCTCATGGATGTCCTCCTCCTAGATCTGTGGCTGGAGTACCTCAAGGAGGAGCTGGGCCCACATGGACAGCCTGAGAACTGCGGCAAGCTGCACTGGAGAGCCCTGAAGCTGCTGCAGGGGGACAGCGTGGAGGGATTTGTGTCCAAGTATACCCTGCTTCAGACCGGACACCTCTAAACACCACCTGTTGAGTCTCCACAGTGGACCACGACGGGGATCAAACACTGAGGCCTGTACATGTTGGTTCATACACACACCCGGCGCGGGGGGGATCCCACGCAGAAGACGGGTTAGGTTCGGTGGAGGTCTAATACTGCTAGTGTACAGTATAAGCGTCCATCTTGACTTGTTCCAAATATAAAACCATAATTTTTTTGTATATTATTGAATGATGTATACAAGTGGCCCTGTGTATTTGATATTATTAAAGAAAAAGCTTTTGCCATAAAGAAAATAAATGATAATTTCTTTAATTATTGGTTTTCTGTTGGTGTTCCAATGTGATGGAACTGTTGCAGCTTAACATATGAACACATTGTATATGTTATATACAATACAATATATTAGACCGCAACACACTAAATACCCACGCTGTTTGATGTTAAACCCATACATGGCAGCAGTATCCATTGAGCCCTATATTTAACTCTAGTTTAGTGAAAGGTTGAAGTACAGGCTGGTTAATGTTTGCTATCACTTTCATTTCAAATGGTGTAAAATGTTGCCTTTTATAAAACTAGAACATATACTAAGAAGCATGTGTTTTACATAAAGCTTTACATTAAGTGAATGGCTTTTCGCAAACTTTCCACATCTACACTGAAATGTATATAAAAATGTATGACATCTTTTTATTCTGTCATAAACATTTTAGTAATTGCATCTAGAGAGATACAACTGAAAACATTGGAACCGAGCCTAAAAATTATTCCAAAAGTAAACAATATTTAATTTGTATTCAGTCATACATTAAAATGAATGTAAAATCCTGTCCTTATCTCATCAAAGGACTTTGAGTTTGACTGAGTTTGCGTAATATTTGACTGTGTAGGTCTGCTTGGAGTTCGGGTAATTCTTTATTTACATAGTTGCAAAACACCATTTGATACAAATGGGGTTCATCCTGTTTCAACCGTGTTTCACAAGGGCATCATATAGGTAGGATATAGATTACCCATATAGATGACCCACTGGTGGTCGGTGATGACCCACTGGTGGTTGGTGATGACCCACTGCTGGACGGTGATGACCCACTGGTGGTCGGTGATGATATTCTCCAGGGTGTGGATGCGCTCCTCCAGGGCACGAGTGTTCATGCATTTCTTGACGAGGCTCAACACGACTTGGACCAAGGCGCTCATGGTCGGAGAGACCATTAGGTTCCCATACTCTGAGAGTAGGCCTGCAGAGAGGAGTGCACCGCAAAACAACAGCTGGACAGGATACTGGGTCGTTATCACATCATTTCATGATAATAAAAAAAAACCTGAAAAACATGGAGGAGTCAGAATTTGTATCATAAAGCTCCTGGTGGTGTCTACTGACACATCTGCGAAACAGTTAACAAATGGAAATATTTGCCTAACCTCCTTCGGACAAAGTTAATGACGCTACATTTCCAAACGTAATTGAGGCAACAAAGGACGAGGTTTTCCGCTGAACATGGTTTCATGTGATCTGTCATTTGATTATCAGTTGATCCCCAAGGCGGTCACGCAGAGCACATAACGTTGAGGGTGTTTTAATGTCTGGATGAGGCCACTTGCTTTGAATGCGTGTGTGGAAACGGGATACCAATGCCAGAAGTTGCAAGGATCATGTGTATTATTTATTGTATTCCAGACTATATACATCAGGCATTTGGTTCCTTAAAACCCTCCATACTTGTGCTCCAAGTTTAACAACAACTAAGCCTTTTGGCTCCTACTCACAAATGCGTTTCCACATTGTCTAATTGTCAAAATGATGATTCGTACTGATGCTGTTATACTGGGTTGAGCATATACCCAGGGTTCGTGTTATCTTTGTGGGGGTCTCTAAAATAACAAATGTTAGAGGACATACAGGCGGAGATAAATAAATAAATACATACATACATACATACATAAAATAAATAAAATAAATAAAATAAATAAAATAAATAAATAAAAATAAATAATAGCCTAACCAACGGGTGCGCTTTCCATGGAGCGACCCTGACACACCAAACCGACGCCTCACGTCGCCTGTCTGGGCCAACAAGTTGCACTTGAACACACCGCAAAGACTACAGCCAACTACCAACTAGCACGTACATATTGAGAGGATGTCCCGCATTTTGATTGGCTCTAGTTTTCATAAGTCAAACCGCTGCAGGACAGACGCTTTTCTAAAATCTGCCTTTATCCAACTAGGGCATGTGCCCGTTGGGGGCGTGGCCGGTCGGAACGCATGGCCGTTGTATGTCCGTTCAGAGCGCGTGTCCGTTAAGAGCGCGTGTCTGTTCCGTGGCTTGAAGCGTTATCGGGGGTGTGCCCGTTCACTGTTCACTTGTTTATTCAGAGTTTATTAATATGAAACGTATGTCGAGTTCTAAACTTGTTTTCGCAAATTTCTTCACAATCGACAGAGTGCACTTCCTTGGGCCACGAGCAATACACTCGCCGAGATGAAGTCGAGCGGATGAACGGTTGTCGAGAAAATCGAAGGACAGACAGACAGACAGACAGACAGACAGAGACTCCTCTAATCATAGTTAGATGGCTGTGAAGAAAGCAGTCACACGTGGGTCAAGAAGGTTAACCTGTCACCGTCTTTGCTGCCTGCTACGCGACGCCCAACGGGGAAAATTGCGAGTCAAAGTCACACGCTATGCAGATTTAAGTGGAAAATAATGAGAACTACACCACAAACAAAAGGAAATGCAGCTACAACAAAGACTGGGGAACTACTTATAACTAGGTGAAGCCAGTGCAAGGCGATTCTCAAAGTTTTTGTTTATTGTTTATAAGTTAGATGTATCAAATATATATAAAAATATACAAACATAAACAAAAAACAAACATACTCTTTGTCTCACATTTGGTTTGTTGGGATCTGGTCACCCTAACACCAACACAGTGCTTAAACGATATACATTTAACTCGCTGTCGGCCGTTAGGTGTTTCTACACGGCGCCGCAAATCGGGCAGCTAAGATGTATCTATTTTATCTATGATATGATATATATAGATATCTATGATATCTATGGGTACAAGTGTCGCCCTGACCTGGACTCGCGACCTTGGTTGTCAAAATCTATGGCGGGA
>OMNO01003311.1:4924-15716 GCA_900303215.1 Trachyrincus scabrus | reverse complement strand
TTTTGCTTCCCCCCCCCCCCCTCTCTTCTGCATATGCAGTGCAGTACAGTCAAGATGAATCAGGGCCCACTCAGTGACTTCATTATTCCTCATTGGATGTTAATTCGTCTTTCTAACGCCGTCCCACACGATACATTTAATATGCTTTGCCATCCTGTAAGCGTTGCCCTTGTCATCTCCAAGGGCCCTCTCCTAGCACAGCGTAATGAACAACAGGCTCGGGCAGCTCGAGTCAATGTATAAATGGTATAAATCGAGAAACCTGTCCATAAATAAACCCCAACAGGCAGCACAATTGTAAATCGCTATGGCACTGACAACTGAGTATACACAGACGTACGCTGAGCCGACTGCTTTCCTAATGCCAATCGCTGGAAGCAACCTAAAACAAATGCCACAAATTCCTATAAATGATGGCCGCACAACGCTATAATCACACGCAGGATAATAAAGATCACAATGTGCAGAAAATCAATAGGCTGGAGGGTATGAGTTAGCTCTCTCTCCCTCGCACGCTCATTTGTGAACAGGTTTCTGCCACAGGAGAGCGGAGAAATGCTAAATTGAACGCACAAAGAACTCACGGTGAAGAGCAAAACACCTGGCAGCAGGAGGATGCTGGGGGCGCGCAGGTGTGGCTGGGACACAAGGTGACGTCGGCGCGTAAGAATGGAAACCTTAGCTGGATATAAAGATATATATATGTGTATAAACATTTTGTGAAAGTGGTTAACCTGTTGTGTGATCATCCTGCTTGCCTTGAGTGTTACCCCGCTGGGGCTCAGCTTGGCGACACAGGTCTCTGTACGAACAGTTCTCATTGGTTACGACCGTATACGCTATACCGTCTCGTTCCTGTGCTCGGTAAACAAAACATGAATTCTCTGCAGCATGCTTGGTTTCAATATTTCTTTTATTTCACTATAACAGAAAACCGGCACGATGTTGTTTATTCGAGGTGTGGAGGTGTATGTACCAGGTGTAAATACTGCCACCACTAACCGGCACACTAACCTACCCGGCAGTATGCAGTGCAGCCATGTGCCCTGCCTGTTTAGAGAACACAACCAGCCAATTGTGGATCGAACCATATCCCAAAGCCCCCCCCTCCCCCCACCCCCGGGGTGTATATTATACAAGACTTCATGTGTCGTTCATGTGGTGACGTGGGGAGGAGGAGGGAGGGAAGCGCTAAACAGACAGGAGGTTAGCCAAAACGACGACATTGCTTACAGCGCCTTCAATTCCTAACTCATAATTCCAGCCAACTTGTCATTGGTGGTCCTTTAACACCTGCTAGAAAGGACTATGAACTGGAGTGTCAGACACCTAACCCCATCCCACGTCCTCTTCGTCACGTTGATTCCTCAAATCTCTCCTTTACAAATCTCCCTCCAGGTGGTGAACACCCGTCCCGGGCTGCAGGCAGTGTCCGTCCGGCCGCTGTAGTTCCACTCTTCCACACTTATTTATATATTTACGATGGTGAGACCAGCAGACATTCATCAGGACTGCTGGGTCATGAACAGGCGCAGGGACGGATCAATAGAACCCAATTAGAAGCCCGGCATTACTCAAATCAAGGACCTTGTCTGCTCCTCAGACGAAGACCGCTGGACAATGCATTAACGCAGCGACCCGTTGTGTCCAGTGACAGCAGTATCCTACAGTATGACACCCCCCTCCTCGCCTGTTTCCAGAATACCAAGGGCTTTTCATTGTTAAAGCCCTTACACAATCAATGCCTATCTAAAGCCAGTGGTCAATCACTCCCATAGAGAACACACAGGGCGTGTAGATTAGCTCCGCCAGAGGATACAAGACTGACGAAAAAGCCCTTGATGTCCAGCTCCTCTCTCCCCTCTCCTCCTCTCGGGTGTCTGGGCCCACTGACACTCCAGCACCGTAAACAACACAGCAGCCGCTGTCCAGCACTTCCTGGCTCTGGTTTATGATCCTGGCTAATACTGAATCTACCCAGAGACCTGGTATAATGACCAGATATGTATTCAGGAAACCCGCATATTTGGAAATTTGCAGCAATCTGCTAGAGAGGATATGCAAGGCTCACTACATACAGCTAACCCGTAGCAGATTGTTAAATTGTGTGTGCATTTATTGCTGTTTTTGTACAAATCGCTAACTGGGATAGACAGTGAAAATATCTGAGTGTGTGTGTGTGTGTGTGTGTGTGTGTGTCTGAGCCAGACCTCTCTCATTGGTCTGCTTTAAGTGGTGAATATTGGCATACTTGTCACTACGATGCAACAGGCAAGTTTCAAAACACGACTGATTTCACAACTCTTATTGGCAATTGCACACGGTGCAGAACAGAATTAAACAAAAAGCCTGGCTATTACTGCTGCTGGCTGCCTTCTATTGTGGGCGACAGCCACCATTGCAGCGTGAGCGGTTCAGATATGTGCTGCTTTATTAAACCAAAATTGACTTTCATGGAGGATATCCTGGCAGTGCTCTCGCAGGCAACTTGTTCTCCCTTTTCTTCGCAGGGAAAGCAAATTATTAAACCTCTGCCTGTCCCCCAGAGCAGAGGGCCAGGACACAAAGACTGACTCCATTTTCCATTGTTATATCACAGGGGAATTTTTTGTGCCTTAGATACTCAAATGCAACGTCTTTATAATCATGACTATGGACAATACAGGTCTGGGTGATCAAAACACCGTAGCCGTATAATTTGGCAATATAATTTGGCAAAATGACTTCCTAGTACCGGTTCTGCCGAAGAGCATTTAGCGTGTGCACGCCTGCCAGGAACGTACAATAGCGATACAGCACTTTGTGATAAGACATTTAGTAAAGTACTTGTATGGCAATTGACTGTTATGTTGTCCACGAACTCTGTACTGACCGACGCACAATGATTCCAAAAGACCAAAGTGCTATATTACCATTGTTTACTTTCACTTTCGTGGCAGGCACGTGCACACCGGGCGCTCTTCGGCAGAATCGGTACAAGAAAGTCATTTTGAGAAATGATATTGATAAAGGATGTCTTAGTGAAGCCAGGAGAGACGGTTACGATGGTTTGATCAATATTTTGGTCATATTTAGAGTGAAATATGTATGTGTGAGCGCTATCTGTAGGCCTACATGTTGCACACTGTCTGAGTCTGTCTTTTTCACCCTTTGTGGCATTTTGCGGTAGTGCTTGTCTGTCCAAATAGTCTTGTTGGAGAACAATACTGTACGGAATACAACTATTGATTTTCCTTTTCCTTTTCTGTCTGCTTACAAGTATCAGATGTCTCATACTCAAAAGTGTCACTGGTTGCTAAATTGGAAAAAGGAAAAGGTCCGTGGGTTGAAATACGCTACCATTTGGCTCTCCGGGAAAACAAATCAAAAGAATAAGAAGAAGCCAATAGGGGTTATGCATTTCCTGCTGATTAAAGTTTCCATCAAGGAGGTGACATGATGTGAGAATGCAAGGGTCCCGACCCCTCCGGGACCGCTAGTCTAATTTGCCTGAAACCTAAAGGCAGATAACAGTGCAGATCTAACAGCGGGGCAATTCCCAGACTCCCTCATCAAGAAGAACACGTTCAATTTCCTACATCTGACTGTTGGAAACCCTTTGAATGAGAGAAACATGGAGAAAAACAGCATGCGGACTCACAGAATTCACTTTGAAAACACTATACTCCTCAGTGTTCACACATACGAACATATCCGAAATATGACTTAATACCCCAAAAAATATGAGTATATTATATTCACAATGAATAAACAACATGATTCATAGATGCTGATAATTGAAGCATGTAGTGTTTTTATTCCAATATATCCTATATCACTTGCTTGAGCCCCTTTAAACCAAATTGCTAACTAATTATATCTTTGAATTCAATGTTCTTAATTTGTCGACACAATATCTCTATGTAATTTCACATTTCTTCATATTGACAATCGGATTCCGTTTCTTTTCTATTGAAACGCGATATCCATACTTAGTGTGCTCTTGTCCTCACTAAAAATAGGCCTCTAATGTTTCTGTATCTGTCACGGAGGCTGCCATTACCTAATCATTACTGACACTGTGGTGAGAGGGCTGAACCCCTGATAAACAGGGAATATGTATGCGCCAGCCAGGTGGATTACAGGGAGAAAATAGAACTATCTCTCAAGGACAAAAATGATTCATGTTCTTTGATGGATTTATTTGTTGTTGTTGTTGTTTCGTGGTGTCATTTTTACTTTAAAGCATAATTAAAGTTTGGTAGAGGTTTGGGTTGTGTAGTTACCTTGCCATGATAACTCCAAATATTGGCGAGATATCTTCAATAGTTGCTCTGTAGATTCAAACTTGATAATCCAAAAATTGTGTTTTTTTTCCCTCCCCCGTTGACACGGTGAAACAGTGTGCTAATAGTCACACTTTTAGCACACAAACGAACGCGAACACAGCGGATTCTGCCCATGTATAAAATCGCAAAACCCAATTTATTAGGAAGATGATCGCTTCTGAGACCGAATCACCGTGTTTGTTATATATATATATATATACGCCCCTTCGCTAGCACAACTTGAGAGACGGTTTACGTATTCAGTATATCTACGCTGAGGGGATGAAGAAAATAGTACCTTTACCAATCATTGTAAACAGACAAAAAAAACGCTGAATCGGGTTTTGTTATTTTATACATTGGCAGAATCTGCTTCTTCCGTGTTCGTTTGTGTGCTAAAAGTGTGACTTTGAGACCTGTTTCACCATGCAATGTAAGTCAATGGGGGAGAGAAAAAAATGTATTATTATTTACTATTTTGGATTATCAAGTTTGAATCTACGGAGCAACAATTGAAGATATCTCGCCAATATTTGAGTAATATCATGGCAAGGTAACTACACAACCCAAACCTCTCCCAAACTTTAATTATGCTTTAATTCACCAACTTTTACCTGCAATACTTCGTCCATCAATGAAAATAATTACATGTGTACGGGATTCTACAGCCTTTATAAAGACTTATAGAGACTTTGTGTGTTTTATAAATTCAATTCAATTTCCTTTTAATAAGAATATCTTCAGGCTTCATCTATCGTCATGTTTACACTGATGCAAGAGCGGGAAAGATCACAGTTTTGTTTGTTGTTGTTTTTGGCATCAGGTGCATGAGGCTGATGACCAGAGGTTAACCCCCCGCCTGCGTTGGTACGGCCCATGATTCACATCCCAGCAGCCTTCAATGTCTGGCCAAACGTGCCGAGGATGGCTGTCTCTCGGGCGCAAGTCACTGAACTCCTGTTAGCATCCCATCTGACAGCATTCGCCTCGTTCCTTGTCAAAAGTGTCTTTAAACAGGATACCCCCCCCCCCACACACACACACACACCCACAGAAACACACTCTCTTTGAGCACTCAATGTATTCCATGATTACACAAGCAGAAGTGTCATCTCTTTGTGTGGATGTCTCCGCGACACAGAGCATGATAAAATTAGAGATGTGTGATATGTCGTCCCCACCCTAACACATTCACAATTGCCCCACAGACATTTTGGAATGAACTGAAATAGATAGCGTTTGAAAGGAAATATTAGTTTACTTCTGTCAAACGACTCATCCATAGCAGTAGGCAGTGATGTGTGGCTGCTCGAGTTCCAGCTGGCTTGTCGCCTACAGGACGACCAGATGTGACAGACAAGACGGGCAAGTGGGGGTCAAGCAGTCAAATCGTCAATTTGCACGCCGGAGGAGGAAGATATGGTGACAGATTACTGCTTGAGGCTTAACTTTGTGAAGTTTGAGAGGATTCAGATACATTTTCACTATTCGTGGTTATGAAGTGGATTTTAGACATCGTTCGTCACTCCAAGACAAAGTGTGCTACTAGTCAAGAGGAACTACTTAAGAGTTACTACTAAGATACTGGGGTCATGGGTTCGTGATTTATACTTCTTCATTGGTAATGCTTCATCAAACGTCCAAATCTTCAAATGAAAACAGCCAGTAAGCCTATGCTGCCCCAATTTCCTACTTCAACTGCTTCATGCTCAGTAACGCTCATATATCGTAAAGTATGGGCTTTAGTGATCACAATGGCTCAGTAGTAGAAGTCAATAGACTGTAGTAGAAGTCAACAGACTGTATACACCAGTAGGGGCTTCTTCCACTGTCAGCGTTGTGTGACATCTCGTAGCATATCGCCGTTGCCTCCCCTGACCATTTATTAATTAATGAAAAGCTGCTAAGAGCGTCATGTCTTCCTCCCCTCAGTAGGTTTCTTGCAGGAAATCAATTTGTGTCATTTCTGCTGCCAATGACTCCCCCCACAGTACAATGTTTTATTTCCCAGCGTACTCTGTGTCAAAGCTTTCATACCGTGTGCAGAGAGAGAGAGACAAAGCACAGGGACAGTCAGGAGACTCCAGGAAGTACTCCCTGTCTGTTCTGCTGATCCTCACTGTTTACATCCCAGCACCCTAGAATCGCCCCGGTGCAGGAAGCGTGTGTCAGTGTGAAAGCGCAATCACTTCCACTAAAATAGATCCACGTATACATTCAGACATGATGGACGTGCCGCTAGCGTACACAGATTATCGTCTGACATTAGACAACTTTGAGGATTTCGCAGCAGAATTAGTTTTTTTGTCAGGGGAGCCTGTTGAAATGGAAGAGGGCCCGGGATTGAAGATAAATGATTTACAGCGAGAAGGGATAGAATGGGGCTTTTCCTTTGATTGAACACAACTGTAGCCGTGGAATGCCTTAAGTGTGATAAGGCTAAGCCCGTGTTCCGTGTTGCTATTATGAAACATAAGGAAGGGTTGAAATGAGTCTGCGTCATCCCATTCTGGTCTATGTCTGCAGAGAAGTTCTTTGTTCCGAACCTCTTGATATATGAAGCGCGTCCATGTGTTAATAACCAATCAAGCACATATTTTTCTTCAATCAATCAATCAATTTTGCTGGAGGTTCTGGTAGCTGCAGAGAAAAGACGGTATGTTTACCTACTGCATGTGACATTTCTATTAGATTTGATTTTTTTGTCAAGCTACATTATAATAAAAACAGTAGTGGGTCTAAACCCTCCCCTTTGGAGAAGATATGAGAACAATAAAGAACCGTGTAGTGAGAAGAACTAGATTGACACATTCTTGTATCCTAGGGATATGAAATGATTCCTCCGTTGCCTTCTGAAAGTGTAATTCATCCCTCCTGACTGTCACAAATATCTGATTAGTAAACTAAAAAGACAGTTTTGTTCTCTTTTGATTTCCCTGTATAACAATTTCCGTAGCGCTGTAAGAAAATACAATAAAAAATGATATTGGTTAATTAAAACTTGAATTGCGTTTTTCAAAATCCCCTCAAATTTGAATTTTCCGAGTTTTATGTGTGATGATCGCATTTTGAGCATTGTTCCCACAATGTGATGAATGACACACTGCAGTTATTTACAGTGCCACTCTCCACGTGCTGTGGAGAGTTACTTAAATTTCTCAATAATGGCTGTGCTCCCTGGCTCTTGGTAGTCCAGCTGTGCTGTCATTTCGCTCTCTTGGCTTCTCTGCTGGGGCTGGATCAACACTAACCCCGCAGGCTTTGCCAACATAGCAAACAAAGGAGATATGTAGCGTTTGGGACTCATTTCGAATCATACTGTGTTCTTTATTGTTTAATTTCGACTAGGATGTCCCATTGAGGCCTATCTGAGCGAGGTCTGAAGATACAAACATTGAGGAAGTTTCACCCCCGATCATCACTTTCGTTGAATGTGAGCCAGACCCCAGATGGTAAACTCTGGCTATTTCAAATAGTGAAATACTGATAGACTGCACACAGATGTTAAACTAGCATTCGCCCTTCGTGGCCTTTTCCACAAGGCAACCCCAAGAGAGACAGAGAGAGAACAGCTCAATTCATCTCCACCAGTGATGGCTTTTGGAATCCAAGAAAATGGACTTTGTTTTACAATAACAATTTGGACAGTGGTCTATATAAATGGCCACACGATTGCAGATTGTATTAAGTTCACATGGTTGGAAGAACAAGGCTGTATTCAGAATACATTAACAATTGTCAATAACGACAGTCATTGCCATTTCGCAAGAGCTGATATAACCACTGAGGTTTCAGCCAGAACCGAGTCTGTGTGACTGCCAAGGGCGAACAGGCTTTGCAGCAGTTGGTGCATTAACATCTGCAAAGCGGGAACCTCTGCCAGACCCATCTAGCGGCAGCGCTACTGGAGATGTGCGAAACGAGATAAGGAACATATATTTTCTCTCTCCCTTCTTTAAACGCGGTGGCGCCATTTACCACCATGGAAAATAGAGGGAGAGATTGATGTCCGCAGGTAAAACCACAAAACTAGGACACACTTCACAGCACACAGTGTGTTTAAACATCAGATTTAGTACAGGGTTTATCCCCGCCATGCTACACACAGAGCAAGAGGATCAACCTACGACCGCCTGAATCTCCCTCCTTCTTTACTCAACTGGCCTACATTTCACCTGACATTTCAGTTTGGGTATGGCACGGTGATAGTCTAACTCAATGTAGTCATCTGCTTAACGTATAGCCGTGAAAAAAATATTGCTATGAGTTCTCGTTTGTTGAATTGTACTATTCAATTAAGTTAAGGACAAAGAGAAAAACATGTAACATGCCTCTGACGTCTCTTGCAAAGGAGAGTCACAATTATACTCAGGACCAACGCACGTAGAACTGGAGACATGCCACTGGCAAATGTATCTGTGTTTGAGGTTCTTCCAGTCACGTGAAGGGATATGAAGTACACGCGTACGTATTTAGAACCCTAATGCATATCTTGGCAGAAGCTTGTGTGCTGAAGTGTGACAAACCAGAACAAACGAGGGACACTCATAGTTAGGCCTATATCAGCAGGGAGCAGACCAAATGTAGCATCGTTGTACCTAACGCTATAGCTTGTCATGAATGTATACCTTAACACGTGAATAGTACGTTTTTCCAATGTTGAAACATGTTTTGCGGAGTATTATACAGATGAGCAACCAATGTGTAAATGACATTGTGGACTTTTTCATTCTGTCCATGTCTTGTGGTGTTGTATAAGCCACGGCAGTCAGCAAGTGCCCTGGCACAAACGAACGCGATTAAAGACTCCTCGTCAACCTGGTCACAAAACGAATTGTTTTCCACGGCTAATTCAAACGGGCATTAGCATAAATTGACAGCTGGGGTGTTCCATATGCATACGTAAAAAAAAACTAAGTTCAAGTGCAGGTCGCGCCGCGGACCCGTGGCGATGGGAGCCGCAGTTAATTCAGAGGTCAGCCCAAGGAACGGACCCCCATCGGTTTGAATGCCAACAGTGGGCTGCCGCCTCAGCAACATGGCTGACAAAGGACTTTTTTTTTTTTTTTGCGTGTCTGTTAGCAAAATTGCACACAATCCCTTGGGACATAACACCAACTCAGACAAGATCCCCCTCCGCATATTTAATTATCCCACTTAAAATGAGGAACAAAAATATCCGCCGCTAGACACCTACCCCAGCCGATCACGTTTGGATCACCGTCAGGGGTGTGTACAGCTTGTGTACAGCTATTTTGGTGTGTGGCGGTCTGTGATAAGAAAACATGAAGAATCAATATATCTAGCTTGGCGCATCAGACTGTATCCACCGCACACAGACAAAAAGCTGCGTGGGCATCATCAGCCCAGGATTGCTCCATCACAGAGCCGGCATGCATCCTCTTTTGTAGCTTGGCTGTCAATCACACCGTTAATAATTAGGCCCACTTCAAATACTGTCGAAGGCCATGTCAGACTGGGCGCTCAACGCCAAGGAATGCGTCAAACAAGTGGTGGTACGTAGGCCTGCAGAGGAGTGGATCACTGCTTCCCATAATCCCTGGTTACATTATGTACAGGAGGTTATGCCCGTATGTCTAAAAAATACAAAGAAATACATTTGTACAAGCTCTGAGCGGAAAATGAAGAAGACGAGAAGAAAGCAGGTGGGTCCCTATAGAGGCGCTGTGACTCTGGTACACATGAGCAGCCGGTCTGTTGTGGATTTAGACGAAGACACAATTGGCTTCAGAGCACAACACCTAACGCCTGCCAGAGAGTAACTCTGCTCCTTTGTGCTCTGAGAATGGTCTCCATCGGCCCATTTTTAGCTGCACACACACTATACACACACACCCAGACACCCACACCCTCTCCCCAGCCATGTCTTCAAGTTGATGAACTCACAAACATGACATGTTACCAAGCAACGTGAAGCCCAGAATAAATTAGAATATCATGAACATTTTTTTTGTATTTAATATAGGCCTATGACATTTAGTGTTTTTATCGGTTATTGGCATGGTCCCCAGTGGCAATCGAACCCCTAACCCTGCCAGTGTAATGCCTTGCTAGCAATTGAGCTGCACGTGGACGCCATGGCCTTTTATAAGTCAGTGTGCTCTGCAGAAACTCTTAATGCCTGACATTTCGGTGCAACCCAAGACTATTAGGCCTACGTATTTAAAGATAATCGTGACGCATCCAATATTTCCCAACCCCCACACTGTTTTTTTTTTTTCTTTCTTTTTAGCTACCGTTCACCTTGTTCACGACACACGGGCTGCGTTAACATTGTGCGGGCCTACCTGACAGCCCAAAACCGCACAGCGTTTTAATTCTCAGAGGCACGGGACTTCAGAGTAAATAGAGGTTGCTGCGATGACAGGTACAAATGCGCATCTCTCGAGTTCACGTCTTCTCTGGATGCTTCCCATTTATCTTTACTGTCAAGTGGAAAAAAGGGAGGATGGGGGGGGGGGAGG
>OMNO01003300.1:1916-14416 GCA_900303215.1 Trachyrincus scabrus | reverse complement strand
AGAGAGCAGAGAGAGTCAAGGCTATATTGGATGTGATTATCTCCCATCTGACTCGCTGCAGACAGGCCTCCTCAATGCTGTTCTTCAGAGTCCCGCTGAGAGGAGGGTGAAGAGTAGGGGAAATGTGTGTGTGTGTGTGTGTGTGTGTGTGTGTAAATGGTTGCAAAGTCATGGGTGTATTGGCATGATCATATTGATTATATTATGTAATTGTATTGTATTGTACGTTCAATAACCAAGCAACAATAAAACAATGGATCAAGAAGTGTGTCAATGGACACACTTCTCTATAATGACACTACTACTCTACAATGGACGCACTGTTCTTTTACTCTTTTACGCTTGGGGAATAATCACCAAAACTAATTTCAAAACTAACTTCTCATTTGTATAACGTCATATGTCGACGGACGGCACGTCCAGTGTGTGACCCCCTTAAGACTGAAGCAGTCTTAATTGGTATCACGATTTCTGTATGTGTGAATATAGGAGCGAAAATTTAGCTTTCAGGAAGGAGGGTTCCGGGTCTGTGGAGGAGTTTAGATATGCCTTTTGGTTCATATGCCACCTTTCCCAGTCAGCAACACTGTTTACAGATTATGGATTAATTTGCTAATGAACACAAATCAGGTCTTAGGGTAAAGTTGTTAAAATGAACCATGGAATAATAGATACCTCGCGGTAAGACTGCGTTCATATGATACATGACTTATTCAATGCCTTGGCATCGATCAGCTGAACCTTTTCATTGGAGGGTTTGGATACCACGCCAACACAAGTGATTTAGGTTAAATTAATCGTCAGCGATCATATAGCTAAATCCCCACGCTGACTAATTATAGCAAAGCCAACATTGGTCAATCAATACTCAATTGATGATGCGTGTAAGACGGCAAGTCTAGAGGCTGTAGGCTACATGCACTCACTTCTTGATTAGTAATGAGACGACAGGATGCCGTTCCTCATATCCCCATATCTGCTGTCAAACTGAGGATTAATAATACATGATACACATATAAAGTATGAATGTTTTGGCACAAAGCCTCACCTGAGAGAGAGAGGGAACCCATGGAGGTCAGGCAAACCATCTTGCAATGGAGCCAATTCAGGAGTGTATTGTGCCGGCCCTTAGGTACCCATCCATGCCTTAGGGCCAGAGTGCCACAAAAATTATTTCAGAAAACAAGATGGCAACCATGACAGGAAGGAGTATATGAGCAGCATTTCTCCACAAGATCTGACCAGGAGGATAATGACCTAAGCCCACACACACACACACACACACAGACACAGACACAGACACAGACACACACACACACACACACACACACACAAATTCATGTATGAGACTCAAGCAGGGTTCAACAAGTATCTCCAAACCAGAACACATGGTTGTGTATGAGTGTTATGAGCAATGTTATGTAGGATGGAGCTCCACACACACCTTGGCACTGCCCCATCAAGCCATTTATGATGTGCCTCAGACTGCCCATTCTTCCACCCCTCAGCAATGGCGTGGGCCCATCGAGAAGCCGTCCGCAGAGGACCTGGCGTGTGTCGAGATCGTCACTTAGCTCAGCGAAGGTACAACAATCATACGCATTAGTTGCTAGGCAACCAGAATAGAGTTGGTTTCTTGGGCAGATTTCAAGCTCGCAATTTCGTGACGTCGGGATGTAGAATAGAACACAACAGCAGGCTGAATTAAATATATTACACGTTTAACTTTCTGGGAGAGGCTAAGCACTTGATCCATTAGGAGAAGCGTTCAATTCTGATCCAACGTGGAGAAAAGTCCAGTAATATCCATCAGTCACCAAAGATCTGAGATGACCGTAGCAACGAGTGGCTGGAAACTTAGAACTAGTAGCTGAAAACTGCTTAGTAGTTGCTACTGTGTTATGGCCCCTGTGTATGCCCATTTAGACCATCTCTTTATTCTGATTTTATTCATAGCTCTCACAGATGCCACAACAAATGCAACCTCTCACGTTAGCACAAATGCCTCTGCAGCCTTTGAAGCCCATAATGAAATTTTTTTTCCATGGCCAACAATCATCAAACCGCTGCTTATTGCATGCTGGTAAAATTCAAGTGCTTTTATGCAATATTCTTGGGAAAATGATGAACACATTTAAACACTTCACTTCTGGGCCACCAGGCATATTTACCTGCTTCTGTGTTTGATGCCTAGAATTAGTGTTTGTAGAGTAGGGAAGTCTATCATTGCATTAGTGTGAATGGAAAAAAACGCTTACATCTTCCGAAAAGGTTTGGGTGGAAGAAAAATGTGACACATACAAAATAGTGCCAATTAAAATTGATAGGGACATTTATCATTTCCAGTGTTTTGTTCAGCGCCTCCTGCATATTCCCACTCTGTGACAGTGAGCAAGCCATGAAATAGGCCACCAATGCCTCCCTGGCGTTTACATTCGCTTATTCCCCTATAACAACACAAAGGGTTTACAAAATAGACCATCGATCAGAGCGGTGGGAGAAAGGCCTATCGATCATGCTGCTCATTTGAATGTGAATGAAGTGGTTCATCAATGTGTGACAGAATACTCTGTCCAACATTAGTGTCGCACGTGTGTCTGTGTTCAATTTAGTAGCTGTCCATACTCAAAAGGGCAAAAATAAATATAATAAATAAATATAAATAAATAAATAAATAAATAAAATAAATAATGGTTTAGCCACACAGCACTTTTCTATGAAGAACTAGTCGTGTGATTATGACAGACAGTGAGTGAAGGCAAGCCCATGCCATTTACACCTATGTATCCCCTTGTATATTTCCACACATCACATGATTTATTTTGTCTACAAAACTCTTGACTTGTACTGATGTCTGATTGTGTACTCCTGAACTGTCTCCTGGACATTGTAACGTATTTGTTTTGGCCAGCACCTCATCTTGTCATTATTTTACTTTGCTACTTGCCACTTCATTTTAGCTGACTACACATAATTTATATCATATATACATACATACAATTTCTTATATTTTATATATTTTTAAAGTGCTCTTACTCTAAATACTGTCAATATTGTGTTGTTATTTTATAATATAATTTGTGTAAATGTGTTGCCCTTTGCACATTTCTGTTGAGCATTGCCACTTTTTCGTTTCACTGCGCACCCCGTGTATGTACGTGACGAATAAAACTTCTTGAATCTTGAATCTAGCTTGCTAACGCTAACCCTGTTTTTCTTACCACTTACCGCTAAGTGCAGCAATCTGAACATCCCTGCGCTGCCCTCGGTTACCATCACGATTCCACAATTCTCTCCATATTGGTGCATCCGTGACGCACCCAAATGTGTGGTCACAGTTTGTGTTTAAAAGGATGTGTCTGTATGAGCCATCTTTTTATTATTATAGTGTTGAAACCTTCAAGCTCTTTACTAAAAGTGTATTTTCTAATTTCCGCCACAAGAGGGAGCGGTGGACGAGCCTGAAAGAAGACTAACTAATGATTCCTGTCTCTTCATTCTTCCTGTTAAAAACAGGTTTGTAATGTGCAGAATCCAAATTCTACACTAGAAATGGTTAAGATACTTGCTAAATGTCATAATTCTTGAATTTCTTTGGTTATTCTTCGGCTCCTTGACACTTGACACGGTAATGTAATGGCTCAAATTAAGGTTCTAGCATATTGTATATATGAAAAAAATAGTTATTTTGGTTACAGCAGGGCTGTAGTTCTTGAGAACGTTCTTGAGACCAATTTTTTATGGTGTCAGTCTCGTCTTTGAGTGAATTTAAGTCTGTCTAGAATCGTTCTCCGATGAACTGGTCTCGAAAGACTCGTTCTGAGAAGAGATCATCAAAGCTGTGTTGGAAATTGCATAGCTACTTTGCTTTTACTACATTTATAATTTTAATCTCTTCCAGGAAAGTGCCCAGCAGCAAATGCTTAAATATTCAGAGAAGGTGATGTGGCATCTTGCTAAGTAACATTACGTTGGCTTCTTAAAAAATTGCATATTCCCCCCCTAAGGTTAAATGATTGCTGATTGGCCAAATGCCAACTGCACCACCAATGACTATTAGTTTTAATTTTAAGGAATGACCCCACTCACAACTATCAAATATATAACGATAGCCACATGGTCTTGGTCTCGAATCGGACTCGATTCACCAATGACTCGATCTGGACATGGACTTGACCGAGGTGGTCTTGACCAGGGGTCCCCAACCTTTTTATCACAGTGGACCGGTTTAATGCGAGTCATCTGTCGCAGTTAAGCCATATTTTAGGCTCGTCGTATTTCCTATTTTTTATTCGCGGCCCGGTAGCAAATGCCTTGCGGCCCGGTGCTGGTCCATGGCCCGGTGGATGGGGACCGCTGGTCTTGACTACAGCCCTGGGTTACAGTATGCAATTTGTATAAATATTTGGCACTTAGCTATGCTAAGCTATGCTAATTGCAACTAGCAGGTTTATTAGCTAGTTTAGGCTTTTTGTTCGCTTGTAGTTTTTATAGTAGTATACATTTCAGGACATTTGTTTAAAGAATTTGGTTGGAGATTTTATATATATATATATATACACACACACATACATGCTTTACTGGCTACTATAGACAGCATGAAATCATTTTCTGAAAATAAAGGATTGGGATAATGATTTACAGCCATGGCTCCATTGTGATACATGAAAATCAATCAAAATGTAAATTATTTGTTGAAACGTTCCATGCAGAAAGCATTTAATCAAAAATAAATTTTAAATACATTTAAAGTCCAATGCTAATTAAAAGGGCATAACAATGAATATTAAAAGGAATCAGCAGGCACGAGAGATTTTCTGACACAGCAGGCACAATTAATTACATGGAAGTGGAAGAGTGGCAGGGGTTTGACTCCTCTGACATATCTGAGGTCCGTCCCATTTCCCCTTATTTTAATCAGTTATCCGGATTATGTTTCGAGTCTCGAAACGATTTGGGTGACGACTACGATTTAGAAGATGCTTTAGAGATTTACAGTGATTGCATATACATGTCATTAAGGAGCAGGTAGAGGTTAAGCATCTCAGTTATGCATAGAGGTGGTTGCGGATATATCAACCCGATTGGGAGTGTTTAATGTGTTAAACACCATCCTGCCCATTGCAAATCTAAGGTCAAACACGCCTACAGTATCAACCTTGAATATACCTATCGGCCTTAATAATCAACCTTAACAATTCAAATAAAAAATGTAATCATAAGCTTAGGTCACATGTATCTCATCATGTCACCTATATACATGCTATACGTTGTCAAGACAACATCTTGCTCAGCAGCAAAACAGGTTGTTCACTGGTTTGTTCTGAAAATGAAAATTGAACAGGGGAATTGAAAAAGATATGACAAATGGGAGGCATTTCACATATTACAGTGAATAAAGTTTGTAGGAATGTTAATGGGATATGCCATTACAAACAAGATCATAAACTGTGAAAGCATCACATTTACCAGCATACACTTAATGGACCTTATTAAACTTTAGCTCCCTCATTAAAATGCCTTTCAAATATACAAGAAAGATAAAGAGTTTTACAAAATTACAAATCCAACTTAACACTACCGCTCACAAAACTGTAGCACTTTTTCTCTAGTTTCTGTGCATCAAATTGTAACGGAGCAAACAGACACAGGGTCCAAGAGACGCTCCTTATTGTGAAAACAAAACCGCATCACGCAAACTCAAATACAGACGTCCAAAAGTACTTCAGTTCGGTTCACTACTTTCCTGCCACATCTACTGCCTTAAAGAGATGGCAGATGATTGGTACATTGACAACACCTGTCACTATACTCACCTACATAAAAGTAGCAGAGCCATAATTAGTGTTATCTACCTGTGTTTGTCCTACGATGACTCCTCTGTGAAAAGGGTCTATTAGAAGACAACTTAGAGTACGTACCAATCACCTGTCTTCTCTTTAAGGTTGTGGATGGGGAGAAAAGTAGTGAACCGAAACTGAAGAACTTTTGGGCAGCTGAATTTGAGTCCCCAGATGCCACGATGAAAAGGGTTTATTGGTCCAAAAAAGCCACATCCTCACCATCCTATCTTATCTTTCCCCCTTGAGACAGAGCTGTGGAGGAAAAAAACCGTTCCATCCACCTGTACAGTGACACAGCCGGATAGGAAACCTTTCAGACTTTATCATGAAAGAAAAGTTCCATCAGCCTCCATATCCTTACTTCTTAACTGTGCACAAGGGGAAGCTTTAGTCCAGCTACATCTAAATCTACAGAATGGCTCCACTGATTACTCGGAGGCACAATGGGTTGCAAATGCTTTCAAAGTAGGGTTGGGGTTAAGGTTAGCCTTACATTTACCATGAGTGTTTAATCGGCCGTATTATTCTTATTTGTAGTCTCAGCTGGCTTCCAGCTTTAAAATGTGCGACTGGAGCTAAAGCAGATGGAGCTGACGTGCTTGCTGAAGTGTTATAGGCTCAAGGATGAATAGGATTGGTTCATATCAGTCTGGTGGTTCATTCTTGTCGGGGGAAAATGCATGACATGGCCAGTAGCATCCACGGCCGCGAGAGCAAATGGGAGCAAAGCATACCAGGACAGGGCTAAGAAAATCTATAAATTCTATCTATTCTAATAACAAAGGTGGAGAAATAGGCTATTTCATGGAAGTCACCGTAGTGTGGATGATTCATGTTGAGGAAATGTATGGCCTGAATTTACACTGCCAACTATGGAAAGCCTTTCAGCGGAAGAAAAGTGAAAACAGATTGTTTTGCGGTGCATATCTATTACAGATGTGCAGATTGAGTAATTGGCCCGCGTGACCCGAGTATAACCGCGGGTGTAGGCGTTGCGGATCAGCCTTTTTTCTGTAATATGCGGGTGATTTGCAGGCAGGTTACTTAAAGTCAGCTTCTTAATTTCTTGCTATCAGCTATTTCTTGTAAGTTCGGTATTGCATATCCTTTAATGCCATTACAGCCTGTCCGACAAAATCCTACGTTACCTTTCTGTCCTTGTTGGATAGACTATTTAATTTACATTACATGCACATTGTATTCTCATTTATTTAAGGGTTAAGGGTTACATGTTTTATTATAGCCTAGGTCTACGCCTATTGTAATGCAGATTTATTTTTCCGTTGTAATATTTCAGCTGGTTTAACCTAATCACATAGTCAAACATTGACTGTGCATTTTGTTGTTTGGTTAATTAATCCAAATGCATTAGCGATAACAGGCTGCACTCATGTGTATGTTGAAAAGGTTGGCAACAATTACGCAAATTCTCTGATTAAATAACAGCTTCAAATTATGGTTGTCCGCAAATCCCCTTCATATGAAACAAAATGATTGATAAAGCAATTGTAGGCCTAGTTTTCAGCAGCGCACACACAATGCAGCAACACGCAAAGCTACGGCCTCCACTTGCTCTGCCTCACCATTTTATAATAGCGGGTTGGGAAGCAGACATTTTCTTCCATTTACGAACGCCATTTTGAGTAGCTGTCGGGTGCAGTTACAGCAATATGTGGATTTGGGTGACAAAATACTTTAACTGTGCATCATTAATAAGTACTCTAAGAAATAAGGAATACTTGGACAATCACAGATGAATCCAATCACTTGGGTCAAGTGATTGGATTCAAGGCTAAAGTAGTCAAGGCTAAAGACTAGATTGATTCATTCTGTCCAAAGGAACCAAACAGACAAATCAGAGCAAACGTATGAGATTGGTTGATGCTGAAAAATAAAATAAAAAAGCCAGTCAACTGTATCACAGCAAGATTTTTGTGCGTACCAGAAATAATGACATTTAACACAAATATGGTTATAAATATATTATTATAGATATATGACTATATTATAGATATTATGAGAAAAATCCCCCCAAAATCTGACAAGCAAACAAAACCCTCCCAATTGAATTGTGGTTAACTTAGGACCGAGAACACAACTCTAATTCCAAAGTAGTGTAAAAACATTTTACACTATTTATAAATATGATAGTAATGCATTTTAAGGTCTAACACCATCAGAGGGACATTTAAATACCTAGAAGGGTGGCGCAAAACTTGATGAACTGAGAATTTATAGCAAATATGTAATCTGTAATATACACGAATTACTTATTTGTCTTTCAAATTGTAATATATATATATATTAAAACAAATTGTTTTGTTTATGAAAATGCTACACATTGTATTACAGTTGTGTCTTAAATGACCATAGTGTAAGTTGTGATGCAGAACATGGGAATATGTCAACCTGATGAACCAGCAAAACAACGACAAGACAGAACAAAACCAGACACACATGCAGTCTAGCCCAGAAATGTACTGGAACTTTCCTGGATTAGTATTTTCCAGTTTCTTTTATGATTCAGTGATTCTTCACAGACAATACTGGAAAATACTAGCGGAAAGCCAGAGAGGCTGTACCCTCTTTGCAAAAAAAAGGACAGGAAAGGGCATGCAAGGATAGAGAACTAGGCTGTTGTTGATGCCAGTCTCGTGTTTCATATGTACCAGTGTCAACAATATATCTTTCTTTGGTTTGGGAAGTGCCCATAGTAAGGTTGTTAATCCTGATGTATGGTTGTCAAGGAAGACGTCTGTAGCCAACAAGGACAAGAGGCCAAGGCTCAAGCCTGCTACAAGATGGACGAGGCTTCCCCCCTAATTCCTGTTTTCTGGTAGATATGCTATTCTGTCTCCCTGCCCATTTCTCAAACATATCCGTCCTTTACTCCGCACCTCCGAGGCACAAGGCACTATCCCAAAATGTTCTCCTTCATGAAAAATGTAAAATGGTTAATGAAGTTTAAATATCTTCTTGAAGCAAATTCAAATGTATTTATTATGCATGTTTTTTTATTAATATTATTATACTAGGGTAAACTATTTACATGTAGTTCACAAATTGTGTTTAGCTAATAGTAAATAATTCAATTATATATTGAATATATATTTTACATTGAAAGTATTAAGGTGGTTTTGTAATATAGTGCTAAAAAGGAGATCTTCTCAAAAGAAACTTAAACTGTGAATATGAAAAAAGGACGTTTTAATACCACTCACTTTGAAACCGGTGGAGAATAATTAACAATCCCATAATGACTTTCCTGCAATTTAGCAACCCGCAGCAATTTATAACCACGTAATCTCATCCATTTTGTTTTTCTGTAATAAAATTAAATGCATTATGAGTTTGATGGCACATCAGAAGGAATAAAGACTCAAGTTTTGTAATGAAAGTGCAATCTAATAATGTAAATCATTAATTATCATTTTCGTTTGAAATAAAAATGAATAAATAATCCAATAATGTAGCACTGTAGAGACAATGGGGGTAAAATGGCTCCCAGTGCTTTTCTTACTTCAGCTCATTATCTATATATCACTTAGAATAAAACAGTGCCAAATCCCAGTTGTCAAGTTTTCCAGTGTGTGTGTGTGTGTGTGTGTGTGTGTGAGAGACAGAGAGGGATATATTTTAGTGTTATGGTCCCTTTATTTCACAGTAAAGGGAGAATTATATCTACTCTGCTGCTTGCATTTGGTTCTGTATTGGTGATTCTAAGCATAATCCATCAAAAACTTAGCCTGACATCGCCAGACCAATGTAGCAGTAGCAGGTAGTAGTAGCAGGCATGTAGCAGTTTCCCCTGCTACATGCCACTACAGTGGCTTTTCAGGACTTCTCTGATGATACAGGACAGGTGGTACATGCTGACATGCTAGCGTTCCTCCTGAGTGTGTGTGCTGGTGGCTGGTTTAACCTGTGGGCCTTGATTGGCCAATGCCCCACAGGTGTGCAGCCTCACCCAGCCTCAGAGTCTAATCAGTCTGACTCGGGCCAGGTGAGGCTGCTTAAACCAGCCACCAACAACACACACGCTCCACAGCGTATTAGTCTGGAACCTCTCAGTTCATTTTCAATTTCCAAGGGGTGTTATCAATGGCCACAGACCAAAATGCCTCTGGACACAATGGATAGACCTTTAAGCAATGAGAGCAACGAAACGTGTGGCGTAAGTAAATTCAACTTTTACCAAATCCTGTCGGAAGTACGGCAAACATCTTTCTTATCAACAAAAGCTTCAAGTGCAGTTGTTTGTTCTTCTTTTATAGAAAATATACCATCCAGTTCATTTAATACGGTCACGATAGCGGATTCAACATCAGCGGCAGCCATCTTGGTTGTTTACAACCAAGATGCCTCAACAGCACCTCAACAGCGCTCCTCTGTACAGTCATCGTATCAAACCCGCCCCGTATTAGATAAACGGTTGTGATTGGCCAGACCCAGGCCAGGTCGGCTGGAAATCTGTCTGAACTGGTGGGGGGCCAGACGCATCCGCCAGAGCAAATAAAACATGAGCTTGCAGATTCGTCTGGTTCCCAGGCTACCATAAAGTCACTAATTCAGTGACATCTGGTGATCTTTATAATTTGAAGATGATGTGCTACAAATTAACATATATGCGATCCTCCTCAACTCGTTTATCATAAAAGAACCAGGAAGCGTAGGTGATTTTAAATCTTCATGTTCTGTTTGTTTTGTTTGAACGGTGAACTCCCTTGAGAATTACCCTTTCCCAACTCACTTACATCTTATAAATGTGTCTACTGAACTTGCCAAGGAAATGCTTTCCTTGTCAGGCGTGAGTCCCCATGGCATGTGGGGAGCATTTTAATACTTACTACAGAGGATGTATTGATGATGAATAGCGAAAACTGCCACATGGTATGCATGTGGGTGTTTATATGTGCGTCTGTGTTTGCCAGTGGGAGGTTTTGTGGTATGCAAGATGGTTACTGTTTATCCTTTGTTAATTGTGTATTTCGCAAAGTGTTGCTGTTTACATGTCTTAGTTTTTTTTATTATTATAAAGAATTAGAATAGATAAGCCAATTTATGTTGAGGCACAGGAGTAATTGTTTGACTCCCAGATTAAAGGTTCAGGGTTTGATCCCCCAGCGAGGACCCGTTGACTAAATTGGGAATGTGTGAAGAATGCAATGTGTTAAGAGTAAACGCACCATCCATAACAATGAATAGTTTCAGCACCACGGCAGCGTGGACAGCACCCCTCACCGGTCCACATATCCCAACACCGATTGTCATTCCAGTTGGAACCCTTTACCGGTCGGTGTGGTGGCAGCACATGGCTATCGGCTTGTGTAGGCCTAGATAATATAAAAAGTACCTTTTTCCATGCTCCATAATTATAAAACTATAGGAATTGCATTTGGAAGAAATCTATGTGACAACTCTCCCGTGTCTGCTTCCAAATCACACCACAGGACTAAACCCAGGTTATTTTGGCATTTGCTCGACTAAATAGTAGTAATATTAAATAGCACTGCACAGGTAAGGCTTCTCCTCAAGGTTACAACCAACAGGGCAGTCCTCAGGGAGTCCAAACTATTACGGTTCCTCTTCTCCCTCTGGGTGTACCATGCAGCCAAGCAGGTGCCCTTGGTGCAGTAGGGAGAGCTGTCTCCAACTGGGTTATGTGTATGTGTATGTGTGTGTGTGGTTCTTGTGCAACATGCCTGCCCTAACCCCAGTGTTGTCAGTTCTGACCACCCATTGGTTTACACACAGTATAGATTCGCCTCTACAGAACGGCATTATTTCTTTAGATGTGTACACACCGGCAGAATGAATTAATGCAATATAACTGTCAACCAGGACCTTACAAAATACATAATATGAAGATGAACTAACTTATCGGGCTGCTCATTTTATTTTATTTTCACGGGTAGCAGACTTCTCTTTACTGGTTGAGTGAACATCGATGCCTCTGTAAAAAAGGGTCTATGGTTATGGGTCATTCTGCCACCATACAGCGTACCACCTAGAGGCCGTTAGAGGAACTACACGCCAGTCTCTTCCACCTGAGCTTCATAAACAGAAGGTGGTGGCTGTGCTTGTAATGACCCCTAGATGTCTCCATAAGCCCCCCTCATTACTGCCAATCGTTTGACTTGTCTTAATTGGTATGTTGGGTTCACTGGTCTGTGTCTACTTGTGTTCCTCAGCTTCTTCAGTTTTTTTTGCCTTTGTTTTCTTTTGTGTTCAGACGTCTACCTGTTGTCTGTTTGCCTCTTGTGAGATCTCACAGGTTACAACTTGTGCCCTCCCGTGACATGGTGGTGGTAGCCTGCAGATGGCAGCTTATGGTTATAGGACCCATACAAGTACAGAGACAATAGGGAAAGTCTTCACACACACACACTGATAAAAATATAACAAAAACGTGATAGTAAGTACCAACGGGTGAAGAAGAAAAAAACAGCTGCCCAAAGCAGCTGAGAATAATTATGAACAGAGGGCTGGGACTCAAAACATAATAATATAATAACATGCATTCTTTTACATTCATGGTAATTATCATTTGTATTTTTACAGTTCAAAAAGTGCTTTTTTCACAACATGACAAACCAATAGAAATACAACATATAAAAGACATGAAGCTTTAGTACTAATTGGAGACCCAAGTGGTCG
>OMNO01003187.1:4036-23234 GCA_900303215.1 Trachyrincus scabrus | reverse complement strand
CCACACAGAGGGGATGTAGAGTCACTTATTAACTGTGGTGGAAGGCTGCCCAACAAGGTGGTGTTTGTGAAGGGGGGGTGGAGAACAGTGCTTACGGGTGTTAATCGCAACAGAGGAGCTAACCAGCTGTTGCTGATCTCAAAGCTCATACATGACGGTTCGATTCCTAGCAACGTCGCTTGGGGTCAGACATAAGTGTGACGCTTATTTCACAGACAGTATTTACTAAGCAGATATTTACTGTTACATTTTTTCCATACTTCATAAAAAACGTTTTTTCCATCTGTCTCTCTCCTTAACTGTATTCCTGACTGCATAGGATATTTTGTCTTAAAGTGACCTCGACTCATTGAATGTTATTGTGCTCATTGATTTTGTTTTTGCAAATCTGTTGTGTTGTTTAGGTCTTATGTGTGGACCCCAGGAAGACTAGCTGACTACAGCATTGTCGGCTAACGGGGATCCTTTAATAAACAAATAAACTCAGCAGGGTGACTTTTGAAAAGCTGGAAGCGGTTGCCATGCAGACAGACGGTATGACAGACGGACAGTAGAGGACAGATGGACTCACCGGGCCGTCCTTCTTGTGGCTCTGGACCGTGAAGTCCGGACAGAAGAGCAGGTCAGCGATAGCCAGCAGGAGGGACTCTGCGAGGGGCCTTGCATCGTCCGAGTCATCGTCTGGATCCAAACGCTGGGAGAGAGGATTAAAACAAGAAAAATAGGAAATTACTAATTCCTCTGAATTATGGATTTTTAGGAAAGGACTTGGTGTATTCAACTGGTTTTGGGCCGTTTCTGTCATAAACAATGTGTCAATGTTAAAAACGTTAAACAATTTTAATATTGAAAAGACATCAAGGCTAATGTCATCAAACATTTGACACTTCAATCACCATCTCAACACTACATAAAAAAAATTCCCCATTTGCCGTTATAGTTTTCCACATTTCCCCTCAGTCTGGCACTTTAATTAAGAGTTATTCAATACCTGCTTAATTCAAGAGGGGAACGTGGGAGGGGGTGGGGGGGATACAATATAGGCAGTGTTTGGACCAGTGTCCCCTGTAGACCAGGTAACCAGAGAACCATGTGGCCTAGCAGCAGCAGCTGCTGCTAGGCATGAAGAACTCAGCAGCCGTGAGTGAGAGGGAAAAAAGGTTGAAATCCAGTCCTCTGCACAGGCCTTGTTGTACCCCTATATAGTAGGACCCCTGTTCCACAGAGACAACACAGACACTGCCCAGGGGTCCTGGGGGGTTGGAGAGGGGGTGTTTGCTGATCATCTTGAAAGGCCCGTGAGCTTATGTGTAGATGTGTAGAAACTGAAGAGGATGCTGACAGATCAAACTAGAAAGATGACTCTCTGAGATTGGGTAGGGTTCCTCGATTATGTGCTGCTCTCATAGGTCGTTGGGAATGATGGATTGATTTAAATAAAGAAACATACGAAAACATACACAATATAAATAATAACAATAGGTAGGCAATAGGGAGGACATTGAGACAATGACCCTTTGATTTAAGAGATCTTTTGGGAAATAAACACATCTGAAGTAGTATAACAGTTTAGTTCGCTATTTTACTATAACATAAGTAGGCTTACACATTCCTTTCCCCTTACAATGCCATCCTACAACGAGTAGGTTCTAATCACACCAGTATATAGCGGAGCTTAAAATATCATGAACGTGACAATAACTGTGCCAACATATAAACGACAGACTTAACAGGATGATGATAGATTGTGGCTTTGGTATTGGTACATTTTCTTAGTAGTGGCTCGATTCCAAGATGGTGGAGATGCTAGCAGCAGAGTAAAACAGCAGCTCAAACAACACCAGCACAACCAACTCATTCACACACCACTTCCTAGTGGACCCAAACTTTTTAGCTTTTTTTTAGAGGGCTTTTTTGCACGATGATGGCCATCTCACCCCGGCCCTGCCAGCTCCGGGCACGTTGGACCAGAAGAAGCCCCTCCAGTCTGCGTCCTCGAAGATGTAGGGGAGGATACGGGTCAGCAGGCGGGTGCAGTTCAGAACGATCTGCCTCTGTTTGTCTGAAGGACAGCCCGAGTCAGCCCCCTGGACCAGCTTCTCCACCGCCTCAGAGATACGACACACACACACACTCAGTATGAGCCACAGTTTAAGTGGCTGGGGGAGAATTCTACTAGGTCTCTCCAAGAAGAGGATGAATGGTTTCAATGACATCTTAGCGATGGTCTTCCAACATTGACATATTGTATAAATAAGAAGGGGTTGCCATGGTTTTTATTACAACTACTCCTATGGCCTATATACTCAGGCTACCTTGAAGACCAGCACAAGTTATTGTTTGGGAAGCTCCAGCTTAAACTTAAGGGCTCTTGAAAATTACAAATAATCACATTCACACTATAAGACATACAGGACTACATCTCTTACAGTGTGAAGGTGAATTATGTTTGTGTATCGGACTATGTGTTCTGGTAAATATATTTCCATCATTTACCAACCTAATTCATTCAACAAGTTATAGAATAATAGAAAAAAAATTGTTTAGTTAATTCAGTTGTACTTTAGTGTACTGTATCAAACGCAGACAAGTTATAGTCATAGTTAATCCAGTTGTACTTTAGTGTACCGTGTACTGTATCGAACACAGCAAACTAAAGTACAACTGAATTAATTGTATTCACAAAAGCACTCCTTTCTCCAGCTTTACCTCCAATCCAATTAAAGGCCATTTGTATCAGTTACATGTTCTCTGACCCTTAGAAAGACCCCAAGGGTGGGAATCACAAACACACTTGCATTCTTTGTACTCTTGGCTGTAACCAAGGTGGACCCTGAACAGGCTGGCCGGCGGACACGTTCCCATTACAGAAGAAGAGTTTTGTGAGCTCTCTACAGTGTTTAGACAAGTTAAGACTGTTCCTTATTTGTAAAGCACATTTTAGAACCATGCGCAGAACTATGCGCATTACACTACAAGCGGAATACAAAGACAAAATCTACGCTATATATAATATATAATAATATAATAATATATATAAAATAGGAATATGAAAAACATACTTTGGGTCATAAATATGGAGTTATTGTTGCTGCTCAATTCATTTGGGCTGATTTGAGAGAACTGGGGGAGACGCCAACTTAGCATTTTCAGTGGCTCCATCCGTGCTAATGCATTCCCGTATTTCCCGTGTGGGATCAATAAAAGTATCATCTTATCTTATATTACCTTATAGCAGAGGGTTGCCAGGTTGGACGGGGATTCCTCTCTGACAGCCCGGATCTCCGCTGCTGGCACCAAAGCAAAGGCGTCCTGGACGGTAATGGCTGTATCGGCCCAGAACTGGTCCCAGAACGCATCGTCTGACGCTTCTACGGGCTGAAGGACAGGGCGACACGTCATACAGTGTTGTGTGTGCAATTTTGTAAAATTTTCTGCATTGTGTGTGTGTGTGTGTGTGTGTGTTAGGAGGTTTGATAGCACCACAACCCCATATTTACACCATTATAGTCAGGACAGTGTAATGGCTAGGGGTGTTGGGTACCCCGTCCCATAGCTGAAAGGTACTGGGTTCGATCCCCAATGTCCGCTACGTACCTGTAGCAAGATTCCCAACTGCTACCTGCCCGTTCATGAGATGCATTGGAATTCACTTTGTCGTTTTGGATAAAAGTAATAGTAGATAGTGGCACAGCCTTCTTCAATGAAAGAGGTAGATTATATACTGCAACCATTACACAATACGTTATTAAAGTTACAGGCTGACTACTTAATATCAGTATTTATCAACTCATTTCATTCCACTGATTCTTGAAGTTTTCAAGTGCATGAATATGTGTTCAGTATCAGCTTTATGGGGCCTAATGTGATGTAAGGATACGTATACGTCGAGATAAAGATGAAATTCACCTGCTAAAAGCTGGGTTTATGGATATGTTCGTAAAATGGTAACTATATGTAGGATATTTATGTCGAGATGTCTGTTTCGCAATGTATGTCTCAGTTCTAGATGATTTCGGTTTGTCTGACATAATATCGCCTCAGAAATGACACCAAACGAAGCTAAAACTAAAACAATCTTAGTCTAAATAAATAGTAAAGAAATAAATTTTTTCAAATATCTTTTGCCCGTAATCACTAAAGTATATATTTAGCGTTTTCACATGTTAAACTCTAATGATGTGTCTCATAAACTAGAAGTTAGGCTACCATCTGGCACTTCAAAAGAAATTGTTAGAAGAACACACAAAACATGCATTAAAAGTAAGAGTCGCCTACGCTTGAAACAAACCTGTGTTTTGGTGGTCAATTGTATCACTGCCTTTCTGAAGTGAAGTTTCGAGTCAGCGTTTCCCATTTTCCAGAAAGTGTTTTCGCTCCAAGTGCGTCTGCCTAACAGAACAGCCCGTCTCCTCATCCACCTGACAGCTGCCCCCACGGGCCGCACGCTCGCGGCTGAGCAGGATACACGCCGGGCCACTTCCGGGATCTAAGAGTACATATTTGCTCTCAATTAGACGCCGTTTCTTCACGCTGTAATTGGACAGGAACATTTGACCCACCGCCGTCACAACCATCTCGATTATCATCATCATCATCATCATCATCATCATCATCATCATCATCATCATCAACATCAACATCAACAACAACAATGTAATACAATACATAGATATATTCTATATTCTATATTCTATAATCTAATAGTAATGGAGTACGATTATTAGACCTTAGATACCATTAAATACATGGAAAAAGAGCAATAGTGACACCCAGTGAATTAACTTGGTTACACTGTTTGCAATATTTGACTTAAAAGCTGTATATTTATTTCAGAAGGCCTAGTTCAGTATATTTTTTTGTATAGTGCATTAGTTGGTCCGAGACAAAAAAAAAGGAAACAGACAATGCATGTGAATATGTTAAGACAATATTTTAACTTGGGTTTTGCCATTATTGGTGTTTATTTTGGTGAAAATACAAAGGTAAACAATTTAATTTACATTTATTTCCAATTTGAGGAATTGGGACTAAGTCTAAGGAATTCAAATGCCTTTGAACTCATACAAACTAAACACTAGGCTAAACATTAAGTGTCTGTTCTTCCAAACCTTTCATCAGTCAAATATGACACCAAACCAATCAGTAGCAGTTAGTAGCAGCTATTAGGGTAGTAGAAGTAGTAGTAGTAGTAGTAGTAGTAGTATTAGTAGCATCTGCACAAAAACATACAGTGCGTACCCTCATACTTGTTCTGATATTTGTAGTATGTAAAATAAATTATTTATATTGTTTACTACTAAATATCCAACACTAAAACTCAGTGTACTCAGTTATAACTCAGCAGTTAGAAATCAGTATCAACTGATTATCAACTATTATATTATATGGTACTGGAGTGTGAGCCGGATCTCTTTGGGGTAAGTAGTGTGTAAACGTACTTGTCATAGCAAAACATAATGGATTAAGTTTGTGCTGCTAAGCGTGACTCATCCACATTGGGTCAGCCACAAGATTTCTTCACACAAAATGGGCATTACTGTAGCCAAGATTTGATTGTCGTAAGCCAATCGTATCACTACCCCCGCCTAACACATGCATAATGTCAGAAGACATAACAGACCCTGCAAGTAGAGTCATGCAGATGCGGATCAGAAGTCTCCCATTTGGACTTATCTCTCTTCTCTGCGCTGAGACGAAATGCACAAAACAAAAGGGCTTGGTTTTCTGTTGTGTGCCCTGGCCGCCTTATCCACCACAGATGCAGTAAGGACGTACTTTGATTTTTAATTTCCTTTAACAAATTATATTGCAGTTTGTACGCTTCAAAAGTAAATGGTGTGCAAGAATTGTGCCTGTTTGAAGAAGGCTTTCAGTAACGTTCTTCTGTATCTCTGTAGGGATTATTAGGGAAAGAGATGTCTTCACTGTTCTCTGGACGTTCAGGTCAGCCACCTTTCCTCTCTTGAAGCTCTCTGGCATGTCCTCCGGTTACTCTGTATCCGGGAGAGAGGCGTATCTAAAACTCTGTTTTATTTGTCTTTTTTAGGAGGAATCTGCCAAAATGGAGGCACATCTGTTGCATCTCTGCACAGGGGCGAACACATGTTTTGCTTGTGCCCCGATGGTTTCCAAGGGGACAACTGTGAAACAGGTTCGTGACTCTCCTTGCTTTATTTCTGCTCACTAAACATTTCACATTTTTCTCATAAATGATTAGAAAAGAATCCTTTCTGCCATTCCCCATCTATAGACACCAGTGCCACCTGCTTTATCGGCCTGGGGCGGTACTACAGAGGTACAGAGTCCAAATCACAGAGCGGGAGAACATGTCTGGATTGGAACTTGGAGACCAGAGAGCGCTTCATGTCGTCAGATGTGAAGTCAGGAAGGCACAACTACTGCAGGTTGGATGCCAATACACCTAACTGACTTAGGGTTAATGTGGACCAGAGGCTTATTCAATGTTTGGGTTTCCCCAGAAATGTAGAGTTCAGATTGCGTCCCTGGTGTTACGTCTTGAAAAACCGCAAGCCGGTCCAAGAGTATTGCGATATTCCCAGGTGCAACTTTGAGCCAGGTAAGTGTACTAAGCTTGGTAGAGATGTACAGATGTAAATAACCTATAGATTGCATGATTCTCATTTCCATTGGTTTGCTTTTCACATTGTTGTGTTAAAGGTCCTGCTTTGGATGTTTCTTCCCCAACGTTGCCGTCATCCACCAAACCAGAAATAGGTAAGGTCATTGTGCTTGGAATCTTTCTTTTGAGGTTTTTTCCCCCAACAAAATGTACCCTTTTCCATCAAGGGTCTAAATAGTGTCCCTCCCGCACGCAGAATCAACATGTGGTCAACGGAATAACAGGCAGACGAAGATCGTGGGCGGAACCATTGCCACTGTGGAATCCCACCCGTGGGTGGCTGCCATATTCTGGCGGAGCAAATCCAGACAGAGGGTGTTCCGGTGCGGAGGCAGCCTGATCTCCCCCTGCTGGGTGCTGACCGCCGCCCACTGCTTCCCGGACGGGTAAAAACCGTGACATGCTCAACAGTTACTCCAGCAGGTGTATGGTTGGTGACATGATCATAATATTAATGACTCAGGAATGAATTTTTCCCGATCCAGGGCACAGACCAAAGGTCGCCGCTTATCTGTCATTTTGGGGAAAAGTGCGTTGAACAAGACAGAGCCATCCTCAGAGCAGAGGTTCCAGGTGAAAGAACTTTTTGTCCACGAAGGTTTTGACAACAGCGAGGGGAGCTATGACAACGACATTGGTAGGATTCCATCCAGCATACTGTATCTCCAATTCCTTTATCATGAATTTGGTAGGAAAAATGTTTTACATTGTGAATTTGAGCTTCATATGATCTGCTGTTCTCCAGCTCTGCTGAGGCTGAAGGCGAGACATGGGCAGTGTGCAGAGGAGACCAGGTCAGTCAGGACCGTCTGTCTGCCACCACCTGGACAGAGCCTCCAGCCAGGGATCCAATGTGAGATAGCAGGCTATGGAAAAGAGCAGAAAGGTACATTAACCTGATACTCATCTACAAGTTCCATGCACACATACCTGTACAGAACATACCTAAAAAGTCTTTGTTTGTTTTGTGTTTTTTCTCCAGGCCTGTGGTATAACTCCCAGTACCTCAGACAAGCCAAGGTCCTCCTCTTGTCTCATAATGTGTGTCAGGATAAGGACTATTATGGCAGCCTGGTCACAGGGAATATGTTCTGCGCCGGGCGTCCGGACTGGAGTCAGGATGCGTGCGAGGTATGCATCACACAAGTCCAAACTAGATGAGTTGATAATTATGTGTTTCTGTGATTTCTTTCGCAACTTGTTTTCCACAGGGCGACTCTGGAGGGCCTCTGGTATGTGAAGCGTCTGACAAGCTGTACCTCTTCGGCATCGTCAGCTGGGGCGAAGGTTGCGCTAAGGAGTTCCGGCCAGGCGTGTACACCACGGTGACCAATTACAACCACTGGATATCGGGGAAAACCGGCCTGTCCTCCTTCACAGAATGACCTCCTCACAAAACACACTCTATCTGCTGTATGTGTGTGCGTGTGTGTGCGTGTGTGTGTGTGTGTGATGCATTTCATTTGTGTAGTGAACTCCAGCTAACCGTTCATGAGAGTTGCTTTGGGCCAGAGTAATTCAAACAGATTCTAAGAACCAATCTCTAGAAACTCAATGAACACCAAGTGGAAGAACCCATATATGGACAAATTAAATATTGCCAAGAATCAGAATACAAGCAGCTAGAGAAAAACAACGGAAAGATGATTTGATTATTAAACCATTAACATCTGTTTCCATAGAATCGATTTTTTTAATGCACTTTTTAATGCAGCTGTTTCGGGGAGTCGTCATGCAATGTATCTGTTGGCCTTTCTTGATATGCTAGATTTCTAAAGCTCTTATGTTGAAAAAAGGAACAATATTGTGTCTCATCTAATGATATTTAAAATTCCTGGTGATACATGATACAGTTAAATTGCTCACAATTTCAATCCTATAGTTTAAACATACCACATACAACAATAAGGCAACTTCTTGTAAACCAGGGGTGCCGAACCTATTTTGGCCTGTGACCTAATTTTTAGGTCTGACATTCTTTACCGTTTTGTGCATCTGCTTGCATTCCATTCCATCTAAATTGACATCTGCCTGTAATATCAATGTCCCAGTGAACATATGTGCATAGCACCGCATTAAGTGATCAGAAGTAGTTCTTGTAGCTCCTGGCTATGAATTAGGCAGTCTGTTCGTAGACACACAGGAGTCAGGACCTATTTGAGATATATGAGACCTTTCAAACCTTTTACATTATTGTTTTTTCAAAAATGTATCTTTATAGCTTTACAGATTGTGAAAGAAATGGGCTGAACAGGAATCATTGGTGATTAAAGTTTAGAGCGGTGTTTCCCAACCTTGGGGTCAGGACCCCATTTGTGGTCATCTGGGGTCACGGGAGATTGCTGACTTACAAACAGGAATCAAATGGTCATGACATGGTCTTCAACTCATTACGCGGTCCGACAGATGACACCAGAATCTTCCGGGAGTAGATGACGGAGTATGGTGTATGGTTTTCCACTTGAACTGGGAAACCCTGTTACACAACAACTGGGGGTCCTCCCGATCCAGTCTTAGCAGGGATTAGGGGAAGCTGCTGCCAGGGCGTCCCGCGTTAAGTCTACGGGATGCCCCAGCAGCAGCTGACCCTGGCAAATATGTTCCAAGGAACTGGGTCAGGAGGGGGGGGAGAAACACTGAATTCACTATTTAAGGAATGTGGCTTAAAGGGAACTATGCAATTTACCGTAAACTCTCGTGCAGATCAGGTTTCACTATTCACTACATGGCAATAAATACATTTTTATATTTAGTCAGAGTTTTTGGTGTGCCAAATGTCTGCAGTGCCACTCCCACTGTCAAGAAAAGTATGTCCTGGTGTGTCCATTATATATATATATATATATATTTATTTATTTTTTAATTTTTAGCACCATATTGGCCAGCTCTGCCACTGCCTGACGAGTTATTAACCAACAGGTATTAACCAACCTACAGGTATTAACCAACCTGTAGCAGGTTCTTTACACCATGAGGTCTGGTCCTGTGAGACTAGGCCCATATTAAACCGACTAGGCCTGAAGAAGTTCAATGTGAAGTCTACGGCTGCATCTCTCAGACTCACCAATAGATAGCAGCACTGGTTCTTTCACTCGATACAGTATGTCATGTATAACGGGAACGTAATGGGATATTATTGACTTTAAGAGGACCCTTTATAGTTACACATTCCAATGCTTATACCCTGCATTGTGACATGATTAATAGTCAAATTTGATTGAAAATCGATTGCTTAATCATTAATTTCTTTCATTAGTAACTGTCAGTAACACTGACAGATGGGGGTGCCCTGTGTTTAGGCCTCCGTCTGAAAAAATTCTGGATCAAGGATTGTTAACACCATACAGCTTGTTAAATAAGTTAACGCTTTTTGTGGTCAATATAAGAGTTGCCCACACTGCTATATCAGGACATTCCCCTAGCCATACCACCATCTACAGGCCTCCTAGAGCTGATGTTATTTGCTGTAGAAGAGAGGGGCTGCCAAGACCACCCATCCATCTTGACCTGTCCTCTCACATTCCACAGAACGCATACACAAGGGAGGGACTTGTCAGTAACTGGAGACCGGAAGCAAACTGCTCAGTCCCCCCCCTCTCTTTGATGTCTATATTCAGTGTGATTTTAAAACACACTACTGCTCTGGGAATAGTGGTGTGATGAAGACACGTGTGGATCTGGTTGTTGCTTTGTAGTAGTTACTGCTCTCCCATTTCTATGTAAAGTAGACTCGAGGTTTAAGTGTGCAGTGTGTTGCATATTTGGTTGTTAATGAAAAAGGGGATCCATTGGAAAATGCTGAAAAGGAAAGTAAAATCATCTGTGTACCTGTGTTCAACTGTGTGTGGTAATGTGGTAGGATGAACCAAAATGACAGATTTTCTAGAACGGAAGCTGTAATTCTGTGGTGTGTGTGTGGTTCGTGGGTGGGTTCAGATCACCCTCAACTTTGTTCAACATGTGATACCTATGGTAAATTAAAGAGAGGTTACGAAGCTATGAGTTGTTTTTTTTATATGGTTATCTTTCATAGGCATACAGTGTAATAACTCCTAACTAGAAGGCACATTTATCAAGCCCTTGCATGTTTACATCAGGGTTCACACAGAGTAACTTCCTTGATTCTTTCGTTTTGGACTCTTCCTTTTTAGGAAATGAGATGCTGTCTTGTAGGCCCTCTTGGGATTCTGTGGGAATTCCTTAGCTAGTTTGCCTGGCAGTTGGCTTTGGAACCTCTAAAATTGTTATTTCAGGGTGTAAGGGCAAGGGGAAAATGGAATTGAAAAAATGTGCCATACTTTGTTCAGCTCTGTCTTGGCTTTGTAAACAAATGTGTGCGGTTTGCTCTTTCTAAAATAAGATTTTGAATCTAGGCCTATGTGTTGCTGTGAGGTAGACTATGGTTCTGCTGGGGTTTAGTATGGGTTTAGTTTGAAACTACATTAAACTACATTTGTGGACTGCGGATGAAACTTCAGATGAAAAAATACTAATATTTCATTATTTTCATGACATATGAAAATAATATAATGGGTATAATATAGCTATTATCGACGGACTATAGGCCTACTAAGTAAATACACTTTCATGATTAAGTATTCTCCCTCTGTCGAACCAAATGCAGAATGTGTCCTACCAGCCATAATGTGCACAGGCGTCCTTGCCGTTTGGAATTCCACTCCTTACAACAGTAGACCCATATTTACCTTTTTAGGGCATGAGAATGTATTACGTAATTTAGGGATCACTCGCATCTCTAGCAAACTCGACTACGTCCACCGTTCAGGGCGGAGCGGCTTGTGAAAGAGTAGCACTGGCGTGGGCCAATCACGTATGTGGGTCATGCCTTCCATTGCGCCCATTGGCCGGAGGGCGGACGTGATTTCATTGAGGTTTAGGTTGCTCACTCATTCTGTGGAGGGGAGTTTTTTTTCACGTTGATTGTTTCAAGGGGACTAGTTGTAGTTTACCCGGAGAGTCAAACTGTCCTGGGAGAAAAAGTGAAGGAACCGATTCAGCGTTCGTAACAGAGCTTAGCGGGGGTAAACCGGAAAGGATAGTTGATCTGTGTGTTTCTATTAGTGAGTGGTCGAAAGTTGCCATCATGCCGGTTTTTCATACAAAAACGATAGAAAGTATTCTGGAGCCGGTGGCTCAGCAGATATCCCATTTGGTGATAATGCACGAAGAAGGTGAGGTTGACGGGAAAGCGATCCCGGACCTCACGGCACCGGTGGCCGCCGTCCAGGCTGCTGTCAGCAACCTTGTCCGGGTAAGTGTTTTAATTTATGACACAGTCTTTCTCTATGGGAGATACCTGTCGGTCTTTGCCTCGCCTCTGTTCGCTTCGAACTGTTGATAGAAAAAAAGGTCATTGTACGATATATTTCTATTTAAAGATATGTTTGGCTTACACACAAGCTTTGGGCTTTTCAAAAGTTTTGTTTTACAAGTTCTCGGGGCAAAGGGCAACGACGCCCTTTTCCCCTTGAAAACAACATGTCCTCGGGAGGCAACTGCCATCTCTTGACGTAGCTATCGCTACGATGATAAAACCACATATAACTGCACGGTGTTGTTTTTTTTAAAACTTTTTCTTCCAGAAAGAGAACTTGAAGCTGTTATTCTTTTCCTTTAAATATAATCATTTTCATTATGGGCATGCATGTTCAGGCATGCATGTTATATAGAGCGCTAGGAGCAGAGACAGCTGTGGCTTGACTAAAAACCTGTATAACCAGAAAGGGCTTGTGGTTTTCCTAATTCATAGTCATATCTATTTTTGAGCCTGCATGTCTGCTTAAATTCGTCGCAGTCAGGGTTAGTGTTGCACATCACACATACTCACACATACAAACATCACAAACGTGTTTTGCATAGGAAGCAAAACGCATAACACATACTCTGCAAAAGTTGTTGAGATGAGTTGACCTAACTCTGGCAGTTAAACAAGCTCCATTAGGTTTGTTGTGCAGGGTTATAGTCTGCTGGCGTCCACGTTAGACACACGAGTGAATTCCTTTGAACTGTTTTCCTTTTAAAACAAGTTGTTTGTCTGGTTGGTTACAATGGTCTCAGCCCACAACCCACCACGGTCCATCTATCAACCATGGTTAGCATCATGCATCATGTTAGCATTTGTGTCCACGCCCACTTCCTTTATTTTTCTTGCACTATTACTTGGTTTCTGAAATCCTATACAACAAAATGTAATGGGTCAGGTCTACACTGATGAAATAATGCAGAGACAGGCATTACAGTGTTTGTGAATATATAAAGACTCAGCATATAAATGCACACCATGATTTCATAGCAGTATGATATAAGCATGATGATCATTTCCAAAAGTAACATCAAGGCTCTGATCTGGAAGTCCTCTTTATTATAAACTGTACAACATTATCATAGGTATACATATGATTCTGTGACATACTCTCTTGAACTATGCTTGTACTTTGTATTACCTTTACCTAGCTGGGTCACTTTCAGGTCATTGTGTTGGATAATGACTGTCATGTGCTTTTTTCCCCCTTGAAAGATGAATGCTTGTTTTGGGCACACGAGAGAGCAGGGCTTCTTAAACTGTGTGTGCACCGTAACTCAGGTCTTTCAAAGAGTTCCTCAAATGTCTAATTGCCTCTCTAGACGTTCCCAGGGCCAGACAAAGCCTTTCACCACATTGTCTCTGCTCCACTGAAAAAACACAAAACACAAGTTGCACAAAAGTCGTCAAACCACAGGCTAACTATAATAAAACACTGTCAACTGTTGTCATGTCTAACCAGACACCTAAAAGTACAACGAAGAAGTTTCCTTTCTGAATTGCTAGAGACCTCTGTTTTTCTAGAAACCCAAACTACCTAATTGATGCTGCTATGCTCAGGGCTGTCTCTAGAGATCATTTCTGATAAATTGGTGGTCTTGTGAAGTATGAATTGTGAAGGCCCTAATCTCATTATTACAGATGCATGGACATGAAAAGGGCATTCAGCCTAATGGGGCAAGAAGCTCTCTGTAAGCAATTCTGAGATAAGAGATTTTCTCCATAATGGAGTTATTATTGTGCAGTTACATTAGTGTGTCTCTTTGCTGTGTCCAGACAATGAAACGTCGTCTAGTCTGAGGTCTAAACTGGAGACCCCAGAGCACCGGTGTTGAGACTTTTGTTGTTTGTCTGATGAGGACAATGAAGCAGCCCTCAATTAAAGATGAATGTTGGGAATGTGAAGAATTCCATCAAAGACGGAATCCATTTTGGATCATAGCAGGGGGCCCAGTTTGATTCCCTTTTGAACAATTCTAAGCACCTAATTATTTACACAAAATGGAAATAGACAAAATAGACATTAACAAAATGGCTCTGGGGAGACATATTTAAGGAAAGTGTTTTGTTTCCAAACCACAAAAAAATTGGGTACACACAGAAGTGTACATATCTTGATGTACTCGTGCTTCTGAAAAGTTAACATTATTCCTGAACTGGTAAATTGAGTAAATTGAAATGAGTCGTCACTATTAGAGTGTCGTCACTGTGCATGCAGGAGTACTCTTGATCAGACACTACTGATGGCCAACTGGTATATTCTAATGAAGATATACATTTTCCTGACTTGCTTCATGGTGTTTTGTACTTTTTATGGTCAAAAGCAAAGAAGCTGATAAGATGTGGATTTGTGGATATATTTTTTATTTCATTTTCTCATGGCCTTTAAAGGCAATGGCTGAAAACTGCAATGCATGAACAAAGCAGATGTCCACATTGCACTTATTTAGACAATGCTACATAATAATGGTCCAATGCTAACGCTACATTAGAAATCACAAGCTACTGCCAGTTAGCCATGCTAACATAGCATGAGCTAAGCTACTGAGAGGTTGGATAGCTATTCTGCAAACCTTTGGGAGGTTACTCACTACTACTATTTTCAGTGCTGTGGCACATGACATTTTCACAGCGGCATACACATGTTAACACTTAGTCACCAACTCATTAGCCTTCCCTGTTGTGCTATTTCTTCAGACTTTGCCAAGAAAGTCTGAACGGCACAACACATTAGTAAACATTACTTATGTGTAATAGTGGTACAGTAAACAATATATGCTCTTACAAATTATTTGAGAACCACCTCACTCCATGAAACAAGATGCAAATGTCTATTAATCAAATGTAGACACGAATCAACTGTATCTAAATTCATCCATTTAAAGAGGTACTTTAAGGAATTTGTCTTTTCAGCTTCCTTCTACTAGTCAGGGGGGCAAAGGTAGCCTTCCTTTTTATTACCTATATCAAAGAAGGACCTATGATGCCCAGTTTGAGGCCTTTAAAACACAAGATCAGGATGAGGTGGCCCTTGGTGTGATGTTCCGACGAGGAGGACATTCAGGAAGTCAAAGTCAGGAAGGCCTGGCTGGTTGTAGGAGCCTGCCAGAGCTCGCAGACGTCCCAGACAGCCCTCCAGCAGCTGCTGGCTCTTAGAGAGGGAGAGAAGGTGCCACGGATTATGTTTAATCCAGGGCTAAGAAACATCTCCTTTACCACTCCGTCATGGGTGGTTTCAGACTAATGTAAGGGAGGGGGAAAAAAGAACCAGAGTGAGTCGTATCCTAAACACGTTGAGTCAACTTGGCTGGGGTGCTGCCGTTTGCTCTCTCATAGGCTGTTGCATTAAAAATGATCTGTTGTAATCCGATGTCTTGCAACATTTCTCTCTCTCTCTCTCGGTCGCCCCTGACCAGCATTGAGACACTTTCTTCAGGTTTAAAGCAGAGATTTGCGTCCACAGCCCCTCCCGGTATTGCAGTACAAGCTGTGAGGCAGCTGTAATATGACACAGAAGGTTGTGATATATCCTCTCTCTGGTTACACGGCTGCTTTTGGCACACACACACACACACGCAAGCCCATGGTGATTTGTGACTTTTGTCCCCTCGGACACATGGATATATGTGTGGCTACTTCTTGGCAAAATATGACAAACCATGGCTGACGGTGACTTGACGAGTCAGCTCTTTAATGCTGTTAACCTTCGTTGCAAGTCTCCGCTATAGTAGTGATTCGTTATGAGTCAGAAGTAATGCGATACCACTCAGAAGACCGCCCTTACCGGACGTAAGGGCCATTAATGTCTGGTTAATGGAAAGCTGTGCCAGGGAATTGTACAGACACAGTTCATCAAACGCCTCTAAAAGTCAGGGTAGAATGGGGGACTCTTTCTTAGCTCTTCTTTGTCTGCCCTATGTCCTGTAGTACAGTTAAAAACATGAGCGGTGACAGTTTCCCCATCGCACATCAAGGTTCATTTGTAGGACATCGCTAAGGACACTGAGGATCAAGGCCGCAAGAATTCAGCCATTACGCTTCTCTGTGGTCACCATGACTAACATAGCATTGTGCAAAAGCCACCCGACATGTGAAAGGCAGGCCTGTGTTGTTGTAGCCGCGAGGCTTTGAGAATGGTCCTTCTTCTTCCCTCTCAGAGCAATGGGCTGATCTCCACAAAGCCCAGTTTGTTCTCTGTCCACTTTATCAAGCTACTTCACAGCACAGGGTTTTCCTCGTTTTCAGCCTTCTTGGCTGGAAAAAGGGAGCTCCATGATTTCCACTCCAGATGTCAATGGCGAATGCCTTGGCTGACCAAGCATTTCATTGTGTGGTGTTTGACAGCAAAGGCCAGACAATGTGACACTGAGCCAGCGAAAGGATTCGGGAAGAAAGCGGGTGGAAGTGAATTACTTAACGGCCACTCCTTTTTTTTTTTGGTTCTATTCATGGAGTAAGGGATTTGTGCTGAGGTTAGGGTAATTGCTAGGTAGCCGCGAGCCTCTTTCTTGTTGGTATTGACAAAAACCTTCCACTACAAACCAGGCCCAAGCAGAGCAACACTGTCTGGAAGAGAATGTATGGAAGAGTTGCGCGTGAGCAGTGGCGGGACCAGGAGGATCTGCACTGAAAACGGACAGTGGCTCGAAATAGAGAAGGGGGCGAGGCTGCAGGACGTTGCTTGACAACAACGGTTATGAACTTGTGTCACGGGTCTATTTTTGCAGCAAATTGTTCAGGGCAGCCTGCAGCCTGTTTTTATTTCTAACTTCAGGCTGCAGGAAGGTGGTTTAATGGACAGACAGGAAGGAAGGGGATGCAGAAGGACGCTATATCTATATCAAAAGACTCATTTTTGCTGTTTCTCTACACAATTTATTGTGCAATCCTTTTGTAAAATGTAAAATTGTGAAATGCAAGATGGCTTAAAGCCCACATGTCAACTTTTCTTTTTTAATTTGCTACACTATTGTCCCGTCTCAACATGCGTCTCAACATTACGTAATCCAGAGAGTCATGTTAGCGTTCCAAAGTCTGTTTTATAGATATGACATATCCAGTAATACATTTCTCTTTAACTAGTAAAGCTACAGGTGTAACACCACAGTGCACTGGAGCACACATACAGAGCGTGTTCACAGATACTGTTACTTTACACACATTGATTCATTTCTATTCTATTATGACCACAGAGCCAAGTAAGGAAAATTGTAATTACTGTGCCGTACTGATCAAACTGTCTTGTGGTCCAACATTTAAGTGGAAGTGGAAATGTTGTAATGCATGCAGGTCTGCACAATCTCTAGACATTACAACATTACGCATCTTTTGTGCGTTTTCTCCTAGTGGATTTCCTATTTCTTATATCTGTACTTCAGGCTACAGTACACATGGGAAGATCTGGTTTTAGTTTGGAAGAAGCCCATATGCAATAAAATAAGAGTACACATACACAGGGCACAATGCAAAGCCAGTACTACTTCCTGCCCACCCATGCCTCGGTTTACCAGTTTACCACTGTCACACAGCCCTCCCTATCGCTCTTCTATTCTGAGGGGAATGCGCTAGTCCATAGTTAGCCACGACAAGGTTTTAATGGAAGCCTTGTTATTTGTTAGCTGGCTGTCACTCCGCGTCCATGACAGGTCGCCTCCGCTAAGCTGCGTTTTTTTTTGCATGCCATGATGAAATTCGGTCAGTCTAATTCACAAACACACGGCAATGCACAGTCCCTATGGGCCAATGAAAAAGGAGTGAGGCGACGTATGTCTACGTGCTGCCCCCGTTTCAGGCTTCACGTCAACCATCTGGAATGAATCTGCCACTGACCCCCGATGGACGTACTGACAAGCCGGCATCCCCACTGCCAGCTCTATATAACGCCCAAGCGGTTTGCATGTGTGCCCGTCGCCGAAATTGTTAATATTTTTGTCGTTATTTGCTCACCAAGCCTTTAGTACATTTCCCAGGTGTTGGACTCAAAGTAGGAGGAGTAGTCTTATAAATCTCTCTTATAAAACAGCGTATTAGGTAACAAGACATGTTGATACCTGTCGAATATGTACCCGTGTCCAGAATTGTGCATAATGTGGGAGTTGGACTCACAACTCACAATGACTCGCACTGGCAATGCCATTTTCCATTTAGAATAGTTAAAACTGTGAAAAGCTTGAGGGGAAGTTCCTTGTTGTCAGGCTGCTTATTGATACAGGGGACAAAATGATTTCCTGCAGGGCAGTGAACGACACAATGGAATTTAGCTGTGCTGACCGAGTGTTTGTATACAAATGTGAGTTTGTCTCTGTGTGTGCGCTGGCATATGTTCACCAGCCCTACTTGCTCTCTGTGGGGTGAGTTGGACAATCCCAGTTAAGTGGAGCTGATGAGTCATCCTGGTGATGGGAACGGTGGAGTCATCTGGTTAACACATCATAGATGGTGGAGGGCGTGCTTTGGACTGGTGCCTCTTCAGTATTAGTCAACATTGAGAAAATTGGCTTCATCGTTTTAGTATTATTAAGACACGCATGGAGTGGTGCGCCTTAGTCAAAATGTTACTTTCTATTAAGCATGTCGCTCTTTCGCCATAGATGGAAGGACAATATGACATGTCTTCTGTTAAAAACATGACTAATGGTGGAACATGGCGTCATTTTGTTTTCCAGGTGGGGAAGGACACTGTCCAGACCACAGAGGACCAGATCATGAAAAGGGACATGCCGCCAGCCTTCATCAAGTAAGCACTGGAGGAACAAGAGGGGCTTCTTGCACCAACTCCCCTGATGAGTTCATGTCGGTTCAGCAGCGTTCTTCATAAATACCCAACTTCCTTTGGCTCTCTCTCTCTGTGTCTCCGTGTCTGTTTATCTGTTTCAGTAATGGCTATTTGTACTCAAGCAAAGGTCACATGTGGCATGTTAAGTGCTTCAAAGCTACTCGGGCGCTTGGTGTAATATAAATACTACCACGAGATGTTTCTCCCCTTGCTGGAGAAAAGCTCATATATATATATATACTGTATAAATATGCTCCCATATGACACATTGACAGTCAACATACAGTACATGGAGGTGGTATAAAAGTACACGTATTCTCACTGGTTTTAATGGCCCCAGCTGTTGTTTACCCCCCCTCCCCTTGCTTTGAATTGTTGAATTCAATACCTCAGCCAAACCCAGCACCCACCCAACCCCAATCCCCCCATTTAATAAGAAATCATTAACTCATGCTCA
>OMNO01003186.1:3216-17772 GCA_900303215.1 Trachyrincus scabrus | reverse complement strand
ATATATTTACACTTATTACACATATTTATTATTATTAGCAATAGTAGAAGAATAGTAGTAGTACTAAATAATGGAAAAGGCTGCATTTTTTTTGTCTAGATCGAATGACCAATAGGAGCGTTGTAGACAGAGTCGTGGATGAATAGTAAGAGGTTGTAGGAGCCAAGCGGCAGCAGCAGTCGTTGTAACGTAAGCAACGTGATGACGACGGGGAAAGCCTAGCAACCAGCATGGCGACAGGGAAGCTTTCTCCCCTGTTTGTAATCCAGTGTTAGCTTCGTAGCTTTGTTCTGGGAAAATGATGACCTACGTCGCAGTGTCGAGCTATGTACAACATCAACAATCAAAATATATACACTTAAAGGTCTCCTAAAAAACATGGGATACGTTGACCTTATTATGGACTCAAAAAGAGGTACGCAACTGAGAAGATCATAAGCTTCAGCCATAGCATAATAGTTAGCTAGCTTACGCTATTTGCGTTTGATGGGCCAGTGTTGCAAAGTACTTAGCATGCGAATGAGTGATAGCTATATCAAAATGTGTTACAGTTACACAATACTGCAAGCAGTTTGCCACGTTCGTTGACGATACTTCGCTTTAAAATATCGTTTATTTGAAGCGAGGGATGGTAATTTGTCGTTTCTGCTATGTGATGAAATATTGTGTGTGGTCCGTTATAGGGAAAGCATCGCCTGTGTCTGATTGCAGCAGTAACGCAGGTAGCAGTGTGAGAGGGCGCAGTCCGAAAACCTCCCGTAAGTATGGTTCAAGTTTATTTACTCAATGTTTCATGTATGGATGTTTAACGATGATCTTACAACAGTATATGTTTTTTTGTGTGCATTTGATCTGTTTACAGCGTTTTGCCCCGGTTCATCCAGCAAGCTGACTCAATCCATCGTGAAGGATCACATGGTATCACATTACAAAAAGATCTACTCAGCAAAAGGTAGGATGTAAAACAGAATGTAAATATCGCATTGTCTCTCGGTTGATATTCATAATATTACTTGAATACTATAATTCTACAATAGTGTCATACGTTATTATTGTTATAATGAAAATGAAGGCATTCAATAGTATAATTTATTGTTTGTTCTTCATCAGCTGCCATTGATGCCACGGTACCCAAGAGCTTGATTCATAGTATAAAGTGTAAGTGTGAGACACTAAATATGTTATTACATATACATGACCTATATGCCTTTATAATAGAGATGACATCAACTCCTTTACCCATTGTATTTTATTTGTTTTCTCTCAAGATAATGACCAGCTAAAGCGAGAACAGTTGAGGAGAGGTGGGCGTCCTCAGTCGGCCCACTCTGTCTTACAAGGCAACGGCAGAGACTCACGCTCTTCCAAAGAGGTAGGAAATCAAATTGGAGCAGAGCTGTTGAAGCATTTCCTATAATGTCATCGTATTGATTCGGAAGGCAAACATTGTTCCTGATGGCTTTGACTCGCGGAGATGGAACGGGCCAGCTGGCACACGCTCAGTAGCTGACCGTACATGCTGCAGGCTATCTCTGCGATGTTAGTCTTTATCTTTAGTATGAGTCAATGCCACTTAGAGGGGGAGAGTCAAAATCACTTAAAGATGAGTAGTAATGATAATTTGACCTACGATTTTCTTTGTCTTTTTAGAGTCAAGGATCACGTCATGGAGAAAATAGTCCCTTCTTCTGCTCAGGAAGTTCCATATTCTCCAACCCAAGGCACAATACCTCGTTCCATGCTAAGCAGGTAGTTTATCCATCGCTTGGTTCGGCACGGAGCCTCTCGCACCACCTCGACACGGCTTCAGAGTTCAGCTTCCGGAGATCCGAGACCAACCTGTACAGGCAGCACTCGGCACAGTCCTCCTCCGCTTTGGGTACCAACCAGAGCCCCTACGCGGCCTTCAAGGACCCGGTCCAGAAGACCTATAGCGGGGATCTGCTCCACAAACATTCTCACTACTTCACCCACGACAAACCATTCACGCCCAGGACCCTGAAATCAGATAAGAGTTCCTCCCTGTCAAATTATCGCTATTATACAGCACCAAAGAGGACCCCTAATCCAGATCCCACGCAACCACAGACCAATCATAGAAGGTACTCTTTGAAAGACACCTTCTTGCTTTTTTTTTTAATTTAAGGATGTATACAAGTGTTTGAATCCCTTGTTTTGTTTAAATTTCTTTGCAGGAGAGAACTCAAGCAGCACTCAACCTTAGACTACGATCATCAACCTCAGGTGATTTGAATACATTCATTTTATACTTCAGGAAAAAACGCTTTTGTATCAGTTACTTTAATAGTTTAAATGGTGTGACATTAAATAGGTAGCAGCAAATGGGAGACTGGAGGGATTGTGGTTAGGCCAAATTTATAAAGATATACATATACGTATATATGTTAATATATATTATATATATAATTGGACTTTTGTCTTAAATAGTTTGTATTAATATTAACAGATAATGGCAAATACAACTACATAAGTAATAATAAAAGAGTTGAAGAATCATGTTTGTTTTCACCCAATCGTATGGTGTTACAGGGATTCAGTACTGACCATGGCTGGTCTGAGGATGAGTCCATTGACCCACATGTCTCACTATCTACAAACCAAAGGCATGCCAGAGCAGGAGACGGGGATCTTTATCAAGGTAACACCGGAGGAAGTCTTCACCATGGAGCCTCGGATATGCTTGTGTTGTTTCACATACAAAAATATTTAAAAAAGTGTATTTTTATTCTCACTAGGGCTTCACCAGAAGACATGAGATCTCCAAGTATGATGATCACATCTGCAGAGTAACTTTGTTTTCTGTTTCTGCCGGGCATATAATCAAAGTAGTGTAATGCAAGTGCATTCTGCAATAATTCATTCTTGATTCATTTTTTTTCTAAACAGAGAGGACGAATTAGAGTACCTTGAGTTTATCGTCAATGTAACAGATGACATATTGTCCAGGGGGCTCTTCTCTGACCGGTAGGCTATTTTATATAATTATATTATAATTATATACTTACATTAACTTTAACCATACAACTTAAATGTTGTCTTTCTGAAGTAGGACTTTTCACTTCTAAAATAGGGACTTAAGCAACCAATAGCCTAAATATATGTACAGTTCACTGCTTCCTGAATCAGTATTGTTAGTTGTAAGTTTTTTTTTTTCTACTTACAGGGTTTTGGATCGGGTGTTTGAGCGCCACATTGAAAAGAACAGGCGTCGACTTAACGAGGTGAGTTATGTCACATAAAATACGAAAAAGTGTATCTGGTGATTCCTCGTTTAACATAAAATGTTAAATTTCAAGGCAATCTTTCTCTAATGTAACTTTAAATCTTACTTTTAAGGGTCAAATGCGCCACCTTCTGGAAGTTTTGCGCAAGGACTTTGAAGACACAGGTAACACTCCCACATGTGGTGCAGCAGAGACACCAGAAAATGACCCTCTTCATAAGCACCTTTCCAGTCTCGGACCTACGAAGTCAAGACGGTCGCACACCAAAGAGGAGGAGAGTGACCTCTTCCCGTATGCCTCACTCAGCACAAACTGTGATTCACCAACCAGTGGCGATTCCTCATCGATTCCATTACATGGCAGCTCTCCCGAGCAGGCCGATTCAGCAATAGACACTAAGCGGAACTTGGAGGAATTCCAACTTGTTGGGGTAACTGTGCCTGATTGGTTGAATGGCAATAAATATACAGGAATCAATAACGAAGACCTCCATCCTAAACCGGAAACCAGCGTGACTGGCACAGCGGATCTTTCTCAGGAACAACATGAATCCAGCGCTTCGACCAGTGGAGAAGCCCTCCATCTAGACCCGTTGGAAGATGGTCGTGATGGACTGTCTAAAGAGTTGGAGGATCTGGGGAGAAGTTTGTCCGAGTCGTTGCATGTTACTGAAAGTAGTAATCAAGGGTCCCTGAACCAGCGACACAGAGACACATGTTCCTCTCTCAGTGATGATGAATTTTGACTTGCACTATATTCAGGAATTGTTGCTTGATGAACATTGTTACCATGGAACAAATGAGTGGCAGAGATTAATCATATTTTCAGAAGCATTTTTCAAAATGTTATGTTAATGTGTTTTTTTAAGACAGGCCAGCTTAGGTGGGATTCTGTATTTAGTTCTCATTAAAATCCACTGAATGTTTGTCATAGGAAGAGATCCACTTCAGCATTTATTTTTTAGATGCATTTTTAGAATTTCATATACAAATCATTTCAGAAGGCAGGCAAGCAACAGATGGTTACATTTGTGTGTACCGAAACAAGTAAAATGCCTTGACTTTTTCAAAGTATTGCTCATAGCAATGCATTCAGAATTTAGCAGGTGACAGGTGTGATACTACATACAATGTAGCCTTTCAATATGAAACATGACATTGTGTTGCCCAATGTACTGCTATAGTTATACCAGGGAGTAATGTAGTTAACTTCACTATATATTTCCAATACATTTCTAGTCACTCTACTTTTTCGATTCTTGGTTGTTATAGCAAATTCAAATAGGCCTACTCTTACTGGAATGACGCACGTACACACCAAAACATAACCAGCAAGCAATAAAGCAGTCAAAACATTGTGTTGCGTTTTGTTGGGACTATTCGTTTTGATTAGAGGAGCGTGTTTATTCAGTTCACACGGTGCTTACAATTTCAAATCCTGACATAAACAGCTAATGTGGGAGGCTGTAAAACGTAAACAGACCGGACAGTGGCCAGCAGTGTCTGTCCCAGCTGTCTCGTTTCTCGCATTTTCACTGCCTGACATTCCAGCCGTCTGATGTAATGGGTTTAAAACCTTCGCGTATTCCGCCGCCACAACACGCACTATAACCCCGCTGCGATTTGTATAGTGTTCGGCAAAAGAAAAGCTGGCGACCGATGGCTCTTGTTAATAATCGTAAGTAATTCGATAATAGAGCACATTGTTAAAAAAAGGTTCGTCAAACGTTGCGCGACAGTTGTGCCGAGCGATTACAATGGCGTGGCGGATGTAGAAAAGGGGATCCACTTGTTGCTCTCGCTTCCCCAGGAAGTGGAACCGGGCCGGGGCTGCACTCCCCCGGACTGAGAGCTGCTGCTGCTGCGGAGCCCGGAGCGCGACGCCAGTTTACCGCTCGCGTCTAAAGTGTGTGAAATGTGGTTAATTTAGATGGCTTGTTCTCGCTCACCGCGGAGCTCACACCGTACACGCGTTCTCGTCTAGTTTCTCGCTGTGCCCAAAGCCGAAGCAAAACTGGAACCCGAAATACAAAACGGTACCGTTAACGTTATTTTGCGGACATTTACCAGCGACGTCAGCTTTACTTACGGTTTGGGCTACTTGCTGGAGCACTAGCTAAATGGGGCTAACGCTACTCTCTGGTGTCTGTAACGGTTTAAAACACATTGAATGAGATGAAGTTTAGGCGTCTTAGTTAGGAACTGGCAACTGTGTTTTCCCCAAAACTTTTTTGATAATGTCTAAATATTCTCGTAGTCTGCCATACTTAAACACCCATTCTGTAATAATGTAGTGGATGATGGGTTTGGGGGACTTTGATGGGTTTTGGGGACCGGACCAGGGACTTGAAGTGTGCTTGTTGTAGCTAACGTGTGTATTCTGTTGTGGATGAGAGTATTCCCTGGAACAGGATTAACACTTTTGTGTATTAGTTTGTCGTTTGTAACAAATGGCACCACGTAGGCAATGTTATGTATTGACCTGGTCAGGATATATGGTGGCGTGTTCGAGTTGTAAATGGGCCAGCAAACAGTTAAAAACATGTTAAAACAATGTATAAACAAAAATAACATGCAGTCATTAAACACCGTGACCCCTGCCCCCCATTGAGGAATCGTGTTTTACTACTAATATGTCCGATTTACTTATTATTGTTCGATTCAAGTCTGTTTTTAAAGTAATATAGTTATGGTAATAGTATGTACAATTTCACTCGAAATAGATGTTAATTGTTTTTCCTTTCCAGGTCTGGCTGTGGATTATGAATCCGATGTGTGATCGCCCTCATAATAACGCAGCAGGAGAGACCGACGGCGACGAGGTTAATTCGACGGGACTGAGAAGGACTCCTCTTGTGTGGGATTGTGAAACATGCCCTTGCCATTCGGCTTAAAACTCAAAAGGACCCGAAGGTATAATGTGTCAAGCAAGAGTTGTCTCGTCACTCGGATTCAGCTGCTCAATAGAGAGTTTGTTGAGTTCACACTTTCTGTGGAGAGCACTGGACAGGAGTGTTTGGAGGCCGTTGCACAGAGACTGGAGTTAAGAGAGGTATGCATATTTTTAATTTTTTAAATTTATTTAGCACCACATTTTACAAATCTATCATAAAGATATCCTCGAAAAGTGGGGTTCCGATGAGACCAACAGGTCTGTCAACGATCGCTCATTGTGAACTCATTGGTTTGTTCCGATCGTGTACGTCTTGTTCGTGAAACCAACATGTGTCATTGGTCTACGACGCCGTCCACCCAAATCACCCGCACACAATGGCCTGAGACTGACCGCAGCTTGTGAGGTATCTGCTGCATACTGAGAACACTCGACGGATGACGTCAGTGATAAGGCTGCAGCTGTTTGTTCATGAACACACACATGGGTGACTAATGTTTGTGTAAGGCACCGGTGTCCTGTCATAACCTGACGCAAAACGTTTGCAACCTCAGTCAATGGGAATATTCACTCCTTTGAGAGCAGAGCATCGCATACGATGCCATCGGGTCACCACAGAGGTCGTGTGCAATCTAATGAGAGCCGTCCACTTGTTTTAACTACTGCATGTTTCCACTTGCATTCGGGAGCGATGCGCCGGATTGTTTGTTTTAAAATCGGCTTGTTTGTGCAGCTAACCCCAGCGCATGCCATGCTCTGCGGAGTCATGCGGTGCTTGCTAGTGTTTGCTCATTTATTTGAGAAGGGATGTATCGGGTTCGTCTCGGTATGTCGGTCGAGAGTGGGGAGAAAAAAAAAAGAAAAGAAGGCGCTGCTTTGTGATAACACGTTATCCATCCCGGGTCATGGGGTGTCAAACAGCAATCCTACAGGTTCGCCCTCTCAGCAGTGTCTATTGTGAGGCGCGTTCAGCCAGTCAACCGCAAGACTGAGCGACGGATGACATTATCCCCAAAATTCGGCTCATTTGTCAACATGATTTAATATCACGGCCCATTGTGCTGATAAGCGCCATAGGTGTTGTAAAACCCCTACTGAATTACACGGTTATATAGACCTTGCCAGTAGTGTTGGGTCACACAATTATGCTCTTATCTTAGGATAATAACTGAATAAGTGTGTGTGAGATTTTAAAAAATAAATAAAAATGCTCGTGTAATCTTTACAGATGAAGCCTTTTAGGTTTAATATCTCTCTTAACCTTTCCTTCCCAGATAACATTTTTCAGCCTTTGGTACTTCAACAAGCAGAACCAGCAGAGATGGATCGACCTGGAGAAGCCGTTGAAGAAGCAGCTGGACAAGTATGGCCTGGAGCCCACTGTTTACTTTGGAGTGGTGTTTTACGTGCCCAGCGTGGGCCAGCTCCAGCAGGAGATCACAAGGTGAGGTCCCACCAACACCACCGTGGAATTGCGTCAAGTACGCAGGAATTACAACAACTTCTTTCAATTCAATTGGAAATAGTTGTGCCACCTTATGTTCACTTCAGCAAGCTCATGTGGCATACGGGGAAGGAAAAACTTGTATTTTTACATATATTTAAATGATGGGTTGTTTCAATGCCACAAACCCTAGGACATTTGAATATTATCCCTCCAGGACTGTTATGGCAATGATAAAACACTAGATTCAATGATAACTACGGGCAACACAACCATTTCCTAGCAAGTTGAGCATCTGTTTGTTGTAAATTGTCCTTATTTCAAGCCAAGGTGGCCCACAGACAAACAGCTTGACTTGTGTGCAGTAGCTTAGGTGTACAATCTCACGCTCTGGGCTCCCTGGTCAGGCCGTGGCAAGGACTTAGCCCCGTTTTTGGTCCAGCCTAATATTTTCTTTATTGCTCCCTCTTTCTTACCAGTGATGTTTTCCTACTGTTCGTAGAATCTGCGGTTGCAGCAGATTGTAAGAGACTGCATAGCAAATATGTTAGTGTACACAGGGAGAATGGACTAAAACGATACACTTCCAGTGACATGCATGCAGTAACTGTTCTGTTAGTCACACATTGCTAGTGTAAGTCATTTATACATTATATATGTGGTAGGAGTGGCTCTGAGGGTTACACCATGATTTGTAATATTAACTTCCCCATTTGGTGATATTTTCCATGTGACTAATGCAAAACTGTTCTTTTGCTATATTTGCTGGTTGTATAGCTGTATGGCTCATTGTGTAATTCAGTCCATTACCAACCAGTAACCTATACAAGAAATACTGTGTGTATGAAGACAGGCCTGCATAGTGTGGCTGGGGAAAACCACGTGTTTTCAGTATCAGTTTGTTGATCATTGTTGCATACATGCATGACCCATTCATTTAAGCTGGTGTGTTTAACATCGAATTGTAGGGATGCACCGATAAGGTTTTTTTTAGGCTGATACCGATCACCAATTTTTTTTCAGTTTTGTACACATGGAAACAAGTTGATAAACGCATCATTGGGACGAATACATGGAGCCAAAACGACAATTAAAATATTTAACAACATAAATAACCAGTATGCAAAGGAAGCGTATTCAGTTTCACATAGATTAATATAGCCTGCTTATGCCAGAACTTAGAAATTAGAACGGAACTGTATTCACGCAACACACCGACTCTTTGTGAAATCCGTGCCCATGAAAGGATCTCTGTCAACGGCTTCACTCACAAGCTCAGCCCGGCGGTCCAGCTACAGCGGACAGCGCTGTTATAAAGTCTAGGTATCAAGAAACCCTTGTTTTGTACTGTGGCTGCAATCGTTTGGCTACGTAATGCTTGGGTTATGCCGTTAAAGCGGCGGAGTAGCCAGTTAGTTTCACATAAAGCAGAAGGAATTAGCGGGGAGTAGCCTTGTCCTATGAGGTTATAGATACTTCAATAGTTTCAACTAACATGGGGAAAAGAGCAACTTTCAAACAATGTATTTGCTCCCTTCTTGTTCTTTTGCTTAAACATCAATCCACTGATTTGTTTTCCTTTCTCATTCAGACTCCATTGTGTTACATTTTTCTTTTCCACAAAAAAATGAATCATTCTTACCAGATGACGTACATATGGGTGGACATCAAAGTAGAAAAAACAAAAAACAACTTAAATTTACTGTCACTCAGCGATCAAAAAACCGTGTAGCTACAAACCAAAAGAAACCTTAACCTGACTTCATGACAGCTCTGGGCTTAGCTTAGCTTACCAGCTGATACCAACTACAATTACTGCCTCAATCAGCTGATTGTCAAAGGGGGCGTGTCTACACTCCATGTTCCAACAAGTCATTAACACAACTCCAATGGTTAATAATGAGCCTATTTCTACTCCCCACATTTCATTATATTTATGCATAATTCATAAAATAAAAGTAAATATCAAAATCATAATTTTGGCTCCAACATTGGGGATGTGTGAATAATGAAAAGTGTAGGACTACTCTCACACACAGTGAGAGTAAAGCCCATTCTCCAGTGAGATGCAGGCTGGTTATTGCGGCCTACACCCGAGGTCAATGAAACAGGCTATATCTATGGTTAAGTGTTGCCTACCTTTATTGAGAGTCGGGGGAATTTAAAGAGGAATTACGTTAAATGCAGATGCACGTTTAATGCACAAGCATTAATTGGCCCAGTGAGTGAACATAATGACGGCGTGTCTTGTCCACAATTCGTCTTGTACACAATAGTTTTTGAGTCACGTGATTGGCTCCTGTAATCTGCATATTTTAAAGTGATCATCCGGTCACGATCACATGTTTAGGGCGTATAATGGCCGATAATGATCGGTGGCTGATCGATCGGTGCACCACTACGGCAAATACAAATGACTCGTACCTAAAATCAATACTAACAGTTGCTCACGCATGTCAGACTTCATCATGGCTTCATGCCATTTACTGGCAAATTGAATACAAATGAGGCAAATTTGTATGGTATGTTCAAGAGAGTATTGTCAAACCTGTCTGAATGTCTTCTACCCTTGTAGATATCAGTATTACCTACAGCTAAAGAAGGATGTTCTGGAGGGAAGGATCCCATGCTCAATAGAACAAGCTATTCGTTTGGCAGGATTGGCAGTTCAAGGTAATGTGAACGCTTTTGATAGTGCATATTAGAAGTGATGTTTCACGTGTAAAGCTGTGTTCACCATCCCACAGCTGTCGAGCTGCTTGGTTCTCAGAAAACAAAGCTAGACAAATTGAAGAAGACAAACCACCACCACTGAAATAAAATTCCATTATAATCGCACCACACCCAATATAACATGGTGAGCAGATGAAAGCCAATCCTAAATTGGAACTGAGTTTGTTCAAACTCCACTGTGACTTGCAAAGAGAATCACACCCACCCGTTGAATATTAAAAATGACACCCAGCCAACACCTAAATTGTGTTTTGGAAATGGGATTGCTACATTTAAACTTGCAACATGTTGAACTATGCACCCCCCCCTCCCCCCATGGCTCCACATTTTGCCATAGTGCTGATAATCATTTCTAGCTGTAGTAAATTCCAGAGCTGCTGTAGGCTTGTTGACACAAAAATGATGGACTATACCCCTTTTGTGAAGTACAGTGTTAGTTGTCAACAAAAGGCTTTCACTTTTAACTTAATATCAAATCATGGCACCAGAAAAAAACAAACTCATTTCTCATAAGTCACGGGGTGTTACCGCAGCCTGGCTGCTGAGGTCAATTACTGTGGCAGTAATGTCCAAGTGGCTGACCCCAACACACATTACTTAATCGACCCATAACCACCGGTAACAATTGATCTAAAACCTTGTTCAAAAGTCATGCTTGCTTATCAATTGGGTAATAAAGTTCGACCGAGCGTGTGTGTGTCTCTCTCTCTCTATATATATATATATATATATACATACACACACACACACACTAGGTAGCATAGTGCAGTCCAAAGGTTAGTTAGTTGTAGCCTTCGGAGCTTGGATGATTCTTGGGATACCCTGCATAGCTGTGAGCACCGCCAGCAGGGCTGGCCAGGGACCTGTTTTGGATCACTATGGTTTCAGACATTGAAGCAATTCCTTTCCATATGAAATGGGTCCCCTTCACACCTAAAATTAGCCCCGTCTTGTCATCATACACCACAGGTTTCTAAATAGACCGGCACGCCATTCTAAAATATTTGTCAAAAAAAAAAGTCAGCGTTGGGTCAAGTGCATTATATGAATGGAGATGAATGATACAATTTTGCTTATTTTAGTGCAAGAGACCACATGAATAAAAAACGTTTTATCTGTGTAATTTATTCAAATGTCTTTTTTTTTCAAGCTGACTTTGGAGACTTCAACAGATACGATTCACAGGAGTTCCTCCAGAAGTTTGTGCTGTTCCCAATTGTAAGTAGTTTTTTCCCCCCCCTCTCCCCTATAACTCATGCCTGGCCATCCTCTGTAGACGTTAGATGCACATGCTCTTTGTAATATTAAATCTTTTCCATAAATGTGCGTTTTGTCTCCAGGGCTGGATCCAGGATGAGCGCGTTCTGGAGGAGGCCACTCAGAAGGTGGCTCTTCTCTACCAGAGCTACCGGTAAGGACATTGTCCAGACTGTCTCCAGTTCTCCATCTGTCATGCATGTTGCCATGCTTTACATTCTCTACACCCGACAAACAAGTTCACATCTTTCGGACGCCAGCGCCAACACACTCCCTCTAATTTAGCTCAGTCTCGTCTATCTTTCCGTGGATCTTTCCGTCGTCATCTGGTGTGTGTTACTAGGCCCGTCCATAAACTCTGGTTTCTCGTGATTTATACACGGGGCGAGCCCACAAAAAAGCCCAGAGCTGGAGCTCGCCTGGCATCCCTGAACCCCGAGTCTTCGTTCTCTTGCCGTTTCTCATCCGTCTCATCTGGTCCAGAGCAGCTGTTCCCCATCCGTCTCCTCCATCAGGTTCTAGTTTAATCTGCTGGATTAATATTCCCCCCGCTCCTCTTCCATTGACTTTACCTCATGGTTTAGATTATCTCCCGTCCACAAAACACATTCTTCACCCTTTATTCAACCAATGTACCGAGGAGATTTGGAATATGCTGGTAATGACTAGGGCTGGAATACATAATACATCGACTACATAATTTCAAGCTTCGGATAATTCGGATAATCGTTTTTCCTTTTCATTTCTACAGTGTTATATTAATATCGCAGAACTACAATATCACGTAGGATTGCTGCGTGGATGTCGGTGGCTATCGGATCCACTCATCGCTCTGAGTCCGACTCGGTTACGGCAGAGCTTCAACGTAGCCTAAAAGTTTCCGAGGACACGGCTTCCTTTACCTTCACCTTCCTTTTTAAAACAAAGCATTCGAATCCTGAATTGAGATTCGAATACCTACCTCGCGAACGAATATTCAAAGATTTCAAGATTTGGGCTCAGCACTCGTAATAACTGACCCGTATCGCAGAATGTTTGTCCGGCTAGACTTGACGCATACGAGTCTGACCCCCTTTGTTCTGTCGTCAGGTAGAATAGGATGTTAGGTGATGGGTCTCCTCTGCCGTGGCTCTCATTAATTGCGTGTTGTTTTGTTCTATCCTCCCATCTCAGGGGACTGCCTGCTCCAGAGGCAGAGATGCTATACATGCAGGAAGTGGAGAAAATGGAGGGCTATGGCCAGGAGAGCTATCAAGCCAAGGCAAGCTCAACCTAAAGCCTACAGAGAATGGAATAGAGAGTGGAATAAGTACAATTATAATGCATCCTTATTGGATGGTTTCGGTATGCACAGTATACCACAGGTTAATTCTGGACAATGAAAATCTGACCGTAAGGCAAGCGTTGAGTGCCATGTACCTAATGAATATATAATAGACAATATAAAGGGGCTGGTCAGCAGGTGGGTTTGTATCTGTCTGTTAAGTTGCGTGTTTGTTTGCATATTTATATCCTCTCCTTAATCCCAACAGGACGGCACAGGAACAGACATTATCCTCGGAGCCTGTCTAGACGGCATCTTTGTCAAGCACAAAAATGGCAGGCCACCAATAGTATTTAGGTATGTCTCAGAAATACACTGGGGAATGGTCGTCGTGTTTTTACAGCGATGCCACAGAATGCTGCAACAGGATCCGTTGCTACACTAAAAATACACTAAATTAAAATATAAAAGCTCTGTGTAGGTATTTTCCCCGGTGCTGTAATTACATTAGACGGGTCAAGACATCGGCCAACATGTATAGAGTTGAGTGACGCAGTCCAGAAGTCTCCCTGGGCCATGTTGTGTCTTGCGATGTAGCCTTAACAACTTAGCCTTAACAACTTAGTTTCCTTCAGACCTGAATTTGGTCCAAGAGGAGTTAAAGAGGCCATCGGAAACATTGCTTTTGAATGCTACTGCGTGTTTTTAATATAGTTTTGGCCCGTTATGTGTTGTGTCTGCACAGCGCCGGGTATAATATATTGTTTGGCCCTTGAACACAGCCATTTCTTTTGTTCAGCAATGCTTTTATTAAATGTTTTTATTATCTGCGTTCCCACAGCCAGTAAACTCCCTTTGAGGTTTCTCTGTCGTTAAAATATGTGACCGCCATTACGTCATGTTCTTTCCCCCTCTTTTGTCACTCGCTCCTCTGATTGGTTGTGTAGGTGGAATGAAATTAACAACATGAGTCACAACAAGTCCTTCTTTGCACTGGAGCTAGCAAACAAAGAGGAAAGCGTCCAGTTTCAGACCGTAAGTGTCTCTCTCTGACCCCCTCCCTTTATGTTACGGTGTCTCTGCATTCTAGAAATAGACCTTCTGATTAGGATATCGGTTACCAGTGCTTCCCCTCAAAGCGTGTGCGTGTGTGTGTGTGTGTGTGTGTACTGCAGATGTGACATATGCAGGGTCACACGGCCACATGCCATGGTCTAAAATTCCACGAAATATTTCACTGGAACTATAAAATGCCTTATTGCCGTTTTGTACAGAAATACTGACAACCAAAATATTTATTTTTCTCTCTCCTACGTCTAGGAAGACATGGAAACCTCCAAATATGTGTGCCGGATGTGTCTGGCCAGACACAAGTTCTATAAGATTAACAAGAGTAGCCTGTAAGTGTTCCTGTTAACACGTCTAGCCTAGTTCCTGCCTCCTTGTCTCCTGCGCCTTAGCACGTGTACTTGGTGTGCATGTCCTCTTTGGTGTAGCCTCACTCTCCCCCTCTGCTCCTCTCTCTTCAGAGGGGAGTGTGAACCCCCGCCTTCCCAGGCCTCCCAGAAGTCCATACTCACTCTTTCCTTCCCTCGCTTTCCAATGCTCTCTCGTCCCTCTCTGCCTTCTAATAAGGGGTGAGCAACACTGTTTCAGCCACCGCCTACCAACCAGTATGCCTGCCAACCAGGTGCCCACGCCCACCTCTGGCTCTCCAGTCA
>OMNO01003185.1:6896-17949 GCA_900303215.1 Trachyrincus scabrus | reverse complement strand
AGACAGGAATAGATGGGCAATATTTTAGGAGCAGCTTTAGCATTCAAATAGGGAAGAAATTGATGAATAAATTGAGAAAGTGATATATAGAGAAGTAATATCTTGATAATGTCCAACATATAGACAAGATCCTGTTTCACTCTGTGTATGCATATATAGAGACTGAGAAGAGAAAACTGGGACAGAAACATATCATCCCCCCTTCGCTCCTCTAGCATAGCAACATATCCTCCCCCCTCTCTCCTCTAGCATAGAAACATATCCTCCCCCCCTCTCTCCTCTAGCATAGAAACATATCCTCCCCCCCTCTCTCCTCTAGCATAGAAACAACTGAAAGTAAAAGGGCAAGTCAAATCCAATGGCGCAAGAAAGACATGAGTAATATATTAGTAAGAACATTACTTGTGTTCTGTAAAAATTGTAAATGTTGATTAGTAGGTTAAGCTAAATGACACATAGTTATTCTAACAAATAGGGAATGTGTTGTATGTCAAAACATGGGAGTTGTTGGTGGTGCAGAAACATCAGTGCATTGTGTGTGTGTGTGTGTGTGTGTGTGTGTGTGGAAGTCCCAGAGTCCGTGTAGAACTGGACCATCATTTTCTGCGGAAGGTTCAATTTCTTCAGCTGCCGCAGGAAGAACATCCTCTGCTAGGCCTTGGTGGTGGCGGTGATGTTACCCACCCACCTGAGGTCCTGTGAGATAATTTTCCCCAGGAATTTGAGGCTTACAGAAGCCTGTTTAAAGAACAGGGGGAAATGGGTGAAACAGAGCAGCGGCGACATACAGCCATGATAGTCTTCTCCATCTTTTAGTTTCCTCTATCCTCTCAAGAACAGGGGGAGAGTCCTGGCTTTGTAGCGGGCAGAATGTTGGTAGACTCATGATTGGCAGTGTTTCCATCGCCAAATCAAGAAGCAGCAGCATTTGATAGTAGGCCTAATGATGATGAATGAGTTGACCTAGTTTCCATGGTTTCTGTCCATGGTGCTGAACTCCCCCCTGACCCTGCCTTTAGAAAAGTCTTTCAGGTTTTGTTCATTCTGGGGCAGGAATGTAAGCGCCCCTTCAATTCAGTTTCAATAAGCGGAGGACAGGTGTGTCGCACCAATACTTAATCAGCAGGTACCGGGTAACCATATCAGCCAATTAGAAGTTATGCATGCAATAGCACGTGTTTAACCTATAGAGGGAGTCGTCTAATGCAAACCAATCTATAAGTGGTGTTGTGGTTTGGTTCTCCTTTACATATAATGTTTATGTATTATATTCAACAACCATCAAGCAAGAGGTCTGTTTGATGTGGTTCCTGCACACATTCTGCACCATGAGAGTGTGGACAATAGAACATAATATAACAATGGACATATATAAATGGAGAGATTGTACTTTCAAAGTCTGAAGGGAAGGGAAGAAAGCAGGAGGAAAGCAGTTGGGAAGTGGCAGCAGTGTTGGGACAGAGAAGTAAGAAGACATTTATTCAATACAAGGAATTGAGTTGAGGATTGAGGATTGTGAGGAGAAGGAACAGGAAGGTCATAATGTCATGGTTACATTATAGTGGTCAGGTCATGGTCATTTAAACAGCACATTACACATTAAGGCCAGGTACTACAGGCAAAAATAATGATTTTTGTTCAGGTTGTCAATTTTATAATTTTTTATATTTTGCTTCTATAACATAACATTAACATTAACATATTTAACTGAAAGAACTATATATTTGACAAAAGCCTCTGTAGATTACCAACCAATTATTTACGGATCACATTAAAACAAACCAAAAAGTTCTGACTTCATCTACAAAATCAATATTGTGTTTAACGTAATATGCAAATTGGTGCATATTTAATGAGAGAACACATAATTTGCATAAATGAATGGGGGGGAAACTAAAAGTCACAATACAAAAAAATCTTATATTTTTGTGTATATTCATCTGGTAATTCTTCATTCTGATAGAAGGACAGGAAATTGTTTTGCCTATGTACCTGTAGTACCTCCCCTTAAAGGGAAACATCCACAAGTCTCTGTGAGGAGGAGTGTCAGAAATTGGGGAGACACAAAACAGGGTTATTACATAGAAGTTAGGTGGCGAATGGGAACCGTTCTAGATTAGGCCAGAAGATGGCGGTAATGTAACAATAGGGATGCAAACTACCATAAAACACCAAGAAGAAGAAAGTGAATATCTATTATCCCGATAGAGGACGCTGTTTGCAACCCTGCAGAGCGTTTGAACCAACACCAAGAATAGAAACATGGCGTCACGTCCTCTAGGATTTGTGATCATAGGGAAACCGTAGAGCATCTTATGTACTATGCAAGGGAAACACTGCAGAATTACTCGCCGCGGGAGATAAATATACCATTCTAAAAGCAAAGTTTACGATTTTACTTGTACTATTTTTTTTAAATATAGCCATCAAAGACGAATCGTCTGCTTTTCAGTAGCTAGTTTTCGAGTGGATGATATGAAGGTGAGTGGGGGTTGGAGTTTGGGTTTTGTTGTTGTTGTCCCTGACAGACCGTTTTCATTGGGCTCGTGAGGTGTTTGCTGACCGTGAGATGACAACGTTTCGATATCCATAGTTTTGTCATGTTGATTATGCAAATATTTTGTGACAACATAGCACTAAATCCGCTGTGCTCCTCATATAAAACCGAATAGTAGGCCTACGTTTGTTTTACATATAAACATTAACCAGAAGTATTTTTGCTGATTTTCCGTCATTTAAAAATTGTTCAGGTACAATTTTTTAAAGAGTCTTTGGAAGAGGTACAATTTTTAAAGAGTTTCTGTTTACTATTGTGGTTAACTTCTAACTATTGCGAAATAAATTGTGAAAGATAGTTTGGGTAAATGTGTTCACCATAACTGTTTGCGACTACTTGGTCCCTATCAGGTCCTCACAGAGCAGGAGATGGATGAAGAGGGCAGCTCCCAAAACCACGACAACGTTGAGCAGCAGGAGGGGGAGGGTCCCCCCGACCTCAGAGAGGAGGGTCCCCCAGAGGGTGAGACACCTGCTCTCTCCTCTTTCCTACAAATACTCTGTAGTTATACAAAAGATGTGTATGTATAAAACGGTGCTTATTGGTTATATACAACACTCAAGGGCATATGTTATTGTGCCGTATTGGCTTGTATTTCTCTTGGCTGTGACTGCACTCGGAAGACAACATGACCTTGCAAAGTGAATTTTTAACAGAGATGATGTCTTGAACTGTATACCATCAACCATAAGTCGTTTCATCCTGCAACACATTGCAAATCTACCATTGCAACAATTCTAGCCATCTTATCAGTCTTGTTAATTGACTAAGTTAACTGCCAACCACGGCATAGTTTTGTACTCTTGCTAACTTTTATGTTATGGTTTGCTCTCTGTTCGCCCTAGTGTCACACACAGCTCTACTCTTGTTCCCACCTCTGTGTGTGTGTGTGTGCACTCCTATTACACATTACTTTGAGTTCCCCATACCTTTTACTGAATTAGTTCCTCCAACTCACTGGGCTAATAGTATACACACAATTACACATTTTAAATACACAATGTATCAAATTGACCATGGAAGAACACACTTTCACTTAAAGAAATCTTTAAGTGAAGAGATGCAGAAATAGTCACGATATCCTAGTATTACAGTTAACTATTATCTTGCCTCATCATTTCTGTTGTCTTCTTCTCGTAGACGGTGATAAAGACCATCCCAAGTCAGAAGGCGGAGTCATGTGGAAAGTGGGTGGTGGCCTATTCACTATGACCCGGAGTGTGGTTGGGGCTACGCTCGGGGGTGTGGCCTGGGTTGGATCAAAAAGTTTACAGATCACCAAGACTGCAGTGACCAGTGTGCCTTTGGCTGGCGTGGGACTGGTCAAAGGCAGCGTTTCTATGGTAACGGGAGGCGTCGGGGCAGTGGGCTCAGCTGTTGCCAGCAAAATCACTACCAAAAAGAAGGACAAGGCTGACTGATGAAGAACTGTGGGTGCGTGGTGCGCGTGACACTGTGTGTGCGTGTGTGATCGCTTCGTGTTGGTGTGTAGCGCTTGCGCATTTTCTCCATGCACATTTTGTTTGTGTATGCACAAAAGGTTGGAGTGCTTATTTTTGAAATAAATCATCAATATGGGCATAGATGGAGCTTGAGATGGTTCGTGCTAAGGAGAAGTGGAAGTGCATTTTCCTGATAAATAATCAAAAAATAAGCCAATAATGGTCTATGGTTTGTCAAAGTACTACAAATGATCTCTTTCATGACAAAAATATAACAGAAATCCTGGATGGCAAATAGAAGTGTAACAACTATTTTATATAGATTTAAGGATACTTAATTTGAGTCTAAATAAATAAATATACATGACAAATTTATATTTTATACACACAAGTCCTTATTTTATCTTAGTCCTTGCGGACCTGCTGTCACCTGTAAGTAAGATGTGGCCTATATACAACATTTCAGGCATACCTTAAATTACCTAGAAACAGTTAAATTGGCATAAAAACGTATTCTGCGTGAAACTCGGATTGAAAAATGGCTTGTGATAGTGATTTGCGTTTGTTCACAAATTCTAATCACACATGTGCATGGACTTTTTTTATTTTACATGAAAGGTAAAATGGGGTTAATTTACCTCCTTTCAAAAGAAATAAGTAGCAGTGACAGTGTGAACGGGAAAGAGGATTCCAAAGTGGCACCAGGACTGATCATTTTCAAAACTTCTTAGAATAAGACATCAACAGTATTTGAAGTATCAGATGAATTTAATGCAATTCCGGACAGTCTACTGTAGTAATGAACTGGACAACAAATTCTGATCCCAACTGTGATACAACAAGGATCTGATATGGTCTGGTCATATTTTTGAATGGCTGCTAAATTAATTTGAGCTGGAGGCCTGCACACACCACTAAATACAAACCCAAAACAATATGTTATCTCTTTGGTCTGTTTTTGTTCAAAACTTGTTTTGCAAAGGAAACGCAAAATAATCCCTTAAAGTAGGTTTGGATTATTTTATTTTAAATGATTAAAAATAATAGAGAATAGTCTTTCAAGTTTGTTTTCTGTTTGTGTGTGTGTTGCAGGGAGAGTTGGTACATTAGCAATAGTACTAGCTTATTTGTTTTTACCTGGATGAATTATGTTATTTTCTTGAAATTTTGTAATAAACTAAAGACAAATATATTGGTAAGATGTGTAAAACCATAGAAGTTGTTATCATATATCATATTATTTACAGAATCTTGACATTTCCATTTCTATTCAGTCCAGTGGCTTTCATGTAGTACATATATGACAATGTAGGAACAACACCCTATTTCCATGTGACATCCTAGTTAAATGCTACATATAAGTTAGCTGTGTTGAGCTTTATGTAGTAGCCTGCATGTTGTTCTCAATCTGAAACTATTGTGAGATTCACCAAACCCTTTAACCGTAGTTTCTTTCATGTGTTTGCTTTTGTTTGAATTTCTCTGTGAATGTTTGTATTTATTTATAGGTTTCAGGCGCAATGTCGCCTTCATTCAGCTGTGTTTTTCTTAGTTTTGTAATTTTTTTTAACCCAATTTGTCCTTTCTTTTTTCGTGTATCTTTCAGGCTGTCTATTATAGAACTATTTTTGCAGAAGTCAGTTATGCTGTATTCTATAAAGTAAAAACTGCTGTATTTTTTGTCTTGTGTCATTGATTATTTGGGTGGGTGACTGAAAATGAAAGAGATAGTTTAGCTTTTACCATATTTCCCCTGTTTTAAACCCTTCTCTATTATACTCTATTGTACTAATGTCATTTAATACAAGTTAGATATACAGGTATACTGTATATGACTTAACAACTGGTTACAATAAGCTGTAAGGGAGTATAATAAACGAAATAATGTGTACTAGCAAAATAGTAATGGACTTTTGTGTTTCTAATCATATTTAAAATTATTTGTTCCAGGTAGATTATTCCCATGTATCATGTATAATAGCATATATGTGTATGTGTGGGTAGTTATAAGGAAAATGGTTTAAAGTGATTATTACTTCAGTGCTAAACTGAAAGTGTCCTAATAATACTGACATTATGTTCCTTTACACAGACTTTTGCTCAAAGCCCATACATTATGTATACATATTGCTCATAGAAAAAACACAACGTGACACTCTTTATAAACATGTGCCATCAACCAATGCACAGCGAACCTGCTATAAATAAATGATGACGTTCATATTCTGGCCAATGAGCGGAGCGACAGGTGAAAAGACCTCTTACGTGACGTTGACCCAAACATTATCACGCCCATTGCTGCCCTCGATTGAAGTGTTTTGGACGTGATTTTATTCTTTCGTTTTACGGCATCAGTTCATCGACTGGGCTCGTTTCTGCCTTTGTACTACAATGATGGACTGATGAATAACTATGGTGGTGAATTCAGTACATTGGTTTCGGAAAGGGCTGCGTTTGCACGATAATCCATCGTTGCAGGAGGCCCTTAACGGAGCGGACACCGTGTGTTGTGTTTATATTCTGGACCCTTGGTTCGCTGGATCCGCTAACTTAGGACTCGGAATTAACCGATGGAGGTCTGTACTCATTAGATTTTCATGGACTCAAATTATTGTTTAAATACTGTCGACTGAGATTATTTGAATAATTTCGTGTAATCTAAATGTGTTCGCCTTTGAATCCAACTATAGGCCTCACTCCACGAGATCAGCTAACTTATCTACGATAGTTGCCAACCTGTGGCACCGCTATATATTTTGTATGTTTACATATACAACGATACTGAAAGCTAGTAATTTTACAAATGTTATATGGCAAGCATGAACTGCAATGAAATGAAAGTTTGAATATAGTTTAGCTTGCTTAGCTTTCTGAATTGATTTAAGGACATATGCTGCCATGCTGTGACTAATCCTATATTACATTATACACATGTCCGTAATACATCTCTGAGACACACACACCTACACACACACACACACACACACACACGTATCAATATTTCAATCATTATTAATTGCTGATCACCGATGACCATCTAGTAATATATTATCATGCAGCAGTACAATGATAGAACACAGGCAACTGCAACGATGAATGTGTTATACACGATTAACAAATGATGCACATATGTGCGTGACATCGTGTAGTTCCCTATGACAAAAGTCTAACATTGGTGAACATTTCCAATGGGATAGATTTGCATATATCCCAGTATATATATTGCTGTGTGTATTTCTTTAGGTTTCTGTTGGAGTCTTTGGAGGACTTGGACAACAGTCTGAGGAAACTCAACTCCAGGTTGTTTGTGGTTAGAGGACAGCCCACGGATGTCTTCCCAAGGCTTTTCAAGGTTTGTCAAATAATGACGAATTAAGAAGGGGCCCATGCATGATGTTGCTGTGTTCATAGTGGGTTCATATTTGTGAAAAGACTGCTTATAAAGACAGCGTTATGTGAATTGTCAAAATCTGCCATAGCTAAACTGATTATTTAGCTAGCAATGCTGCCCTTAACCAAAATACCATTTTAATTAAGTAATAATAGTTATCACATCTGTGATAATGCTAGAGTAGAATTACTCTGTTATCTCTCACTGTATTCTGAAAAATCCACTCCTGTATCAAGCAACTTCTGTTTCCTTTCCCTATAAGTCACCCTGTCTCTTTCTGTGTTCTCTGTCTCTCTCTGTATATGTTTGTAAGGAGTGGAATGTCACCCGCCTGACATTTGAATATGACCCAGAGCCTTATGGAAAAGAGCGAGATGGGGCCATCATCAAGGTTGCCCAAGAGATGGGCGTTGAGACCATTGTCAGAAACTCGCACACCCTCTACAACCTTGATAGGTTTGTATGCCCCGTCTCCTGGGCAGGTATACGCCGCTAGACACACGGGACTCATACCGTCTCCTGGGCAGGTATACGCCGCTAGACACACAGGACTCATACCGTCTACTGGGCAGGTATACACCGCTAGACACTAGGGACTCATACCGTCTCCTGGGCAGGTATAGACCGCTAGACACACGGGACTTATACCGGTGATCGTGTCTTTAGTTCACAGTATCACATCGCTAATTCAGAGCGTGAATATCTGTTGAATATCCAATATCTTTCTAACTTAAAAAACGACGTTCAAACTGCATAAGCTGCTATTGAGATGTGTGATCTCAATAGCAGCGCTATGCTGCTGTACATTTCACTCTCAGTTTTGAGAGTCGGGCCGTTCCTGGCGGGCGGTCATTATGAAATTATTTTATTATTATATTCATTATGAAAATGACCCCAGTGTGTGTTTTAAAGTGAAATTCCCCCTTTAAGTTAAAGTGTAATGACCAGCAGTACTTTATTTTTGTTGTACCTGAGCACCAATTACATTTTGGCATGTTTAGTTGGGCAGTTGGCTGAAGTTAAACCACACTAGTCTAGGGGCTATCCCAAATAGGATAACACTTATACAAAACATACATTAAAAGATATTTGTATATGTTTTACAGGATTATAGAGATGAACAACAACAATCCTCCACTTACCTTCAAGCGTTTTCAGACCATCGTCAACAGACTAGATCTGCCCAGGAGGCCTCTTCCTTCTGTCACTCCACAGCAAATGGAGAGATGTAAAACTCCTATAGCTAAAGATCACGATCAACATTACAGCGTCCCCTCACTGGAAGAGCTGGGTAAGAAGGCAACTCAACAGGGTCATAAATAAGCTTTTTCTGATGCAAACGTATTACCATTTACCACTTGACATTATAGTCTAGTCATCTTAAGTTAAAGTGAATGCATCACATTGTCTTTCTACATGTGTGTTTGCCATGCAAGGTTTCAAAACAGAAGGTTTACCTCCTGCTGTCTGGAAAGGGGGAGAGTCTGAGGCGTTGGAGAGACTCAACAAACACTTGGACAGGAAGGTAAATAAACTCATTAAAGACCCGCTCTCTTTAAAATCGTGTTTCCTGTGGTTAATGTCTGGAAGCTTATCCGCGACTAGGGCTGTCGCAATAACCGCAATATTGCAATACCACGCTATTGACAAGCTAGCCACAGGGGATGGCAAACAACCACCATAACCACAAAAAATACAAATAAAAACCTGCTATATCCACATTTGAGTTTCCACGTCAAAGTTTGTATATTTAATGTAGAATAAGATAAATCCCCAGTCTAATTTGAAGCGCAGAGACCCCCAGCACCAAGACACAACGCAACAGCAAGTGTACAGAACTGCTTTGCAACACACGCGGACGCTTCAAAAACGCCACGGCAGAGTGCTTTGTGAGAGCTGCTTGGAGCGCTTGTGGACTTGTTGTCTGTGTGCGCAATTGTGCCATTTAAACTTACACTTACACTGCCAAGATCAGCTTCTCGACGTTGTTGGACATTTTGTTACGTCTTCTCTTTCATTGATGAGCGGTGCTGTGCCCAGTGCCCTAAGTTGAACATATTTGAACTTTTATGCACTGTGAAAAAATGCCATAAATGTAAACAAAGGCATGTTAACATGAACTGGCATCTCCAACATGAAGATAAAAATAAATACACTTTCTCAAACACTAATAACATAAGGTAGCAGGCAAACCAGCCATTGTGGTTTTAACAATGAACGTATTTAGCAGCTATTTCAATTTTTAAACCAGGGCAAACTATGAAAAAGGTCTACACTGACTAATGGTAACGGGATGGTAATTTAGTAAACATGAATAGACAAGTTACGGTGTTTTTTTCCCTTTCTGGTGGTCCGTCATCCAGAATAGTATCCTGTGTCTTTTCTCTTCACATGCTCGTGCATAGCACTAGTCCTGCCGTGCAGTTTCATTGATACTTTGCACAATGAACAAACCACCCTTCTAGTTTTGTGATGATTTGAAGTACTCTCATACTTTCGAAGCCGTGTCTTTGGAAACTTTTACACTGAAGCTCTACCGTGACCGAGTCGGACTCGGACCATTGAGTGGAGCCGGAAGCAACTGATGTCGTCGGTCGTCCATTGATTTTTGAAGCGTTATCCAGTGGTTTTAACTAATTGAACCGTTTTAGAAATGAAAAAGATACATTCAGGGGAAAAACTATTAGTAGATAAAAAATATTGACATTCACTAATTGTCTGATCGCTTACGTCGACTAATCGCGGCAGACCTAGACCTTATTCATTATTATTTATAGAATCCGGGTTAGTTCTGTAATATAAGGGCTGGGGCTAAAAATTCAAAAATTGCAGTAATATTGCATAACGCTGCCATGGGCCACCTTACATTACTGCAGGGGAAAATTCGTAACCGTGACAGCCTACCCGCGACCATAGATGTTTGAATAATGGTACACCTTTTGGCCCCATCTGACAGCATCTAAACTTGAGTTGTATTATTATACAATTTGGCAGTGTGATACCCTGGCTAGTTTGAGTTATTGTGACATTCCTACTCACTGAATGTACTCTGACTTATAATTATGGCCACGTCTTTCTCTGCAGGCATGGGTGGCAAACTTTGAGCACCCTCGGGGCATCTGCTCTTTATTTGCCAGTCCAGCTGGCCTGAGTCCCTTCCTGCGCTTCGGCTGTTTGTCCTGCCGGGTTTTCTACTACAACCTGAGAGAACTATACATGAAGGTAAAAAGCTAGTGACACAAATCCTTCTATATATTTACTCTCATAAATCATCATCAGTTTGTTAATCATGAGAGTCTCTCTCTGTCTGTTTCTGTCTCTCTCAGCTACGTAAGCGGTGCAGTCCCCCGTTATCCCTGTTTGGACAGCTACTGTGGAGGGAGTTTTTCTATACAGCGGCCACCAGCAACCCAAACTTTGACCACATGGAAGGAAATCCCATCTGTGTCCAGGTTTGGAAACCCTTCCTGTCAGGGCCTGATTATTAATGATTATTATTATGACGTACCCATAAACACCCAAAGCTCAGCACACTGTCCATTTAATATTTGTGTATCTGGATATCTATTTAAATATCTGCTAAAAAGATAACCCAAGGTGAAGTCCTGGACCGCTTCAATGCTGCTCACAAGTTTATTCAACCATCATCCCCCCCCCCCCCCC
>OMNO01003065.1:3759-40763 GCA_900303215.1 Trachyrincus scabrus | reverse complement strand
TTTGAGGAGAAGTTTCAGATATTTCATTTGTGTTTGCATCGCCTAACCTATCATTTGATGCTTCTACTGGTGATATTGACGTAAGAGAGTGTTGCAGACGTGACTGAGCCCTTGTATGTGGTGCTTCTGATGCTGCGTTAGAGTTTGGAACAATGACGGCATTTTGTTTTAATTTCGTGGGTGAATTTGACAGGGTCTTGGAAGTGACAACTGCAGACGGAATACTGGTAGACACAACTGCATTTCGGGGACAGAGAGGAAGTTGAGGAACATTGTGTCCTTTTGTGGACTGATGTAAAGTAGGTAGGCTGTTTGCCATTTGGCATACAACAGTAGATGGATCAGAAGTATGGTCTGTGGTTGTTGTTTCAGAAGACACAGAAAGGCTTGGTCTCAAAGAAGCATTTGAGCAGGTAAAACCAGGGGTACTCTGTGGTTGGGCTGGTATTGTCATATTTGGCAGAGAAGAGGACTTTTCGACTGAGGATAATATAAAGGTTTGAGGACTTCTGGCTTCAACGCATAGCAGTGCCTCCTGTAGGGTCGGGTTATGACTTTGTTTCCTTGGGCCTATGGATTTTGATTTTGGTAACTCCGACAGAGGGGGTTCCAAAATCGGAGCAGCTGAGGGAACACCTTTTTCCTCCATCTCCTTAGATACTTGATGTAATCCGGAGAGTTCTACATCTTCTGAAGAATGACATTTTGTGAGAGAGGCTGCAAAAATGGGAACACAACTATCTGGACCTAACTTGACCTGTTTTGACGGCGTATTTGATGCCCCTTTGGCCAGGAGAATACCAGAAGATGGAGGAGGTGACATAGTCCCCTGCAATGGCAGTTGTGTTACACAGCACCTTGGCTTCCTACGTGGACGCCCCATTCTTGGAATCGTATCTGGTTCAGGTTGAGTATGGAGCTCAAGTAGACTGGCCTTCTTTGGTGGCCGTCCTCTTCTAGGAGTTGCTGCAGAAATGATTGATGAACAATTTTTGATGTCAGGATTAACGGGTGGAGACTGAACTTTGCCATCCACTGTTTTTGTCTGAGGCCGTCTGTGTTTATTTATCTGTGCTGATGAATCGGTCTGGAAATCAACCCCAATTACTGCCAAGTCGACTTCTGAATCGCAAGATGCACCCTTCAGTGAGAAAGATACTTCTTCTGATAATTGGATGGGCTGTTCAGATATGACATCAATATTCACAGATGCCTGCATTGTAACATTATCTTCATTTGCCATAGTTTCATCCACTCTCAAAACTTGCTGAGAAATCTTTCGCGATTGCTGTTCTCCTGGTGGAGTTTCCAGTTCAGATTCTTGAACCCTTTCAAAGTTACATAACATGTTTCCTGCCATTAGGAGTTTGTTGCAGTCAACCTTCTGGCCTTTTTCAAGGGGAGTCACAGAATCTGTGGACAGACACAAAGAGGATGACATGGGCAAGGAGCAAAGGCAAATACACACATGACAATTGTGGACAATTTCAACACACACACACACACACACACACACACGCACACACACACACTAAATGTATAAAATAGGTTTGTTCGCCAATGCTTAGTAGCTGGCCCAGGTAAGCAGAGGTCCCCTGCGTTCGACAAGTTTTACAATAATGACCGCCTGCCAGGAAAGTTCTGACATCAAAACTGAATGTGTAGCAGCATAGCGCTGCTTTACTCTATAAACAGAGAGCACATAGACTCTGTTGAACGTAGCGTTCTACGTCCTGCCTATTATTTCCCCATTCATTGAACATCGAGCAGAAGACATCTCTAAAAAACGTTCACCACTCACTGATGACTGCATTTGTTGCTTGCTATAATCCAAACATATAAAACAAACATTTTGAAAAAGTCCAATGTCCCGCTTTGCCGAATGTGCACATGCACTGGAGTATTCACCCTTCTTTGTCTTTGTCATCTGTCATATTTAGCTAATTCTGTCAATTGCATCTATCTTATCACCTTTACAAAAACTTTGTTACAATACTCTATGATGCGATACTAAAGACGAAGAAGAGTGAATACGCATGCGCACATTCTGCAAAGCGGGACATTGAAAATATCCAGTGTTTTGCAGTCAAACGCGTCTTAAAAGTAATATTTTTAAGACTTTTGCAAAAAATCAGTTTCACCGCCTGGACTACTTATGCCGTTGAACGTCGTTTTTTTAAAGTTAGACAGATATTGGATATTCTTTTTCAGGAAAAACCAGGTCAAAAACTGCGTGACCTGCCGACCTGCTCCCTCAGCTACCATCACAAGTAGAAACTAATTCTGTGGGAAACACTGTATACGCAAGGATTGTGTACATGCAGGGAGTGTTTTACCTGGAACGTCCTTCTGTACTTGTTTGTGGACTTGGGCTGGCTCCAGAATCTCATCCTGGTCAGAATATATGAATATTGAATATATTGAATGAAATTAAATAAATACAATACAAAATACAAATACAAAAACAACATTCAAGACAAAGTAATCCAACTGTTCGTTTATCAGAAAATCATGTGTTCCACCAACCTTAAGTACATGTCCTTCACCATAAATATCACACAACAGCTGGTTCTGCAAATCTTCCCTCTCCTGGTCATCTTCTTGCTGCTCCATATGCAATGCGTTTCTGAACCCTTGTTCACTACAACAGAGGTCTGGTAAAAAAAATAACTCATTAGTACCCTGTCCAAATTATACTACAAGAGCGTTTGTAATTCATTGAGGGATGATCTAGAATGGAATAAAATATCTGCTGTGGGATGTAGGCCTATACACGATTTTTGCCAAATAAAATTATCACAAAAATATGAAGATGTGTATCGTCTAACAAGAATGACAACACACTACTGGCTAGCCCCATCTGGTACTCTAGCCTTCCTCCAGTTCGGGTCAAATCTTACCGATTTGCAACTTTTCCTAAATCCTAAATATTGTGTTTTTCATCTGATTGCCTCAAGACCTTGTGTCTTCCTCCACACTAAGCATTTGAACATGTAACACTTAGTCCTTTGATGTCAAGTATGTCAACTTTGTCACACCTGTGGTGTTCCGGGTCTAAAATGACCTATAGGAAATGAATGGGTAAGTATGTTATGTCCATCCAGCAGATGGAAAACATCCCCAGACACTCACCCACGACACCCTCACCCAACCCCTTTCGTTTGATCAGTACAATCGATGCTTTTATCGTGCTACACCTGAAAATGTATGTGTAAACAGACATGGCCACCGTATATTATTATTATTATGTGTTTTAGCATCGTTACTGAAGAATCCTGACATTCTCACACTTAAACTGGATCTACCGAATAGACGCGGTGAAGTTTCACATTACATTTACAAATCTTGATCACGTAAAACCGAAGAAGCACAACAATGCTAAACGTTTACACGAATGACAATATGTCACTGTGCTGTAATTATTTGTGACGTTAACTAGTTTAGGACGACACAATAAAATCAATCAAGAGCTGACTATATATGTAACTGCATATAGTACGTAATACAAAATCAAAATATTGTCAGTTCTACACAGAGCTATGAAGATAACTTACCACATTGGACTCCTGTATCACATGTTCTTGCAGTACCTTGTCCAGAGTGATGTCCACTAGGTTTCGGTCGATTAGTCAACATCTCTAAATAACTGCATTTTGATTTAAGGTCTTCGTTCTCCTTCTTGATGTTGGATAGTTCTTCCTTCAACTCATTGACCATAGTTTCGAAAAGTTTAGTAGTCTCTGCGGCTGCACTTTTCACCATACTGTCCATAACAGATAAGTACTTCGTCTGAAACTCGTCCCGCGACATAATGTAACGTTTAATCGTAAAACTAAGGAATGAGAATGCTATATTATTACCCTCACCTCGTCCCCAGGCGCTCCTACTCGGTAGGCTACGTGACGCGTGTTTGTAGGACAGAGTGGGGGGAAATCGATGTTTTCCTTCTTCGTCTGAGGAGGTTGACAAAGCGATTTAGTCTGTATAGTGTTAAATACTCCCTATAGTCCCACTAAATATAATATTAAACACGAAGGCGTGTAAGAAATGAATACAGCCATTGACTAAAACGTGCAAACGGGGTACTACGCGTTAAACAAAGTTTGTCCCGACTCACTCCCCGTAGTTTTCCTTTTGATCCCGGAACACTTATTGTTTATACAATTGCAGTCAGATGAAAATGGTATTTTCGTTTGATGCTCTAACGATATATTTCCGTAATATTCGCCTTTCAGTGTGGTCTAAAATGTTTTAATTTATTTTTTCTTCATTCTGATATCCGCGCTTTCTAATAATACCGAGGCATACATTCTATGTAATAACTAGATTACGTTAGCAAGTTAGCTAAGGGGTTATGATCGTGTCGGTACATTGATGATGTGATTATTTGTTCTTGACGGAAGTGTGAGTCTTAATTCCAACTAGAAAGTAAGTCATTTGAAATATTTAAAACGCCCAACGCCCGTCGTCAAGTAGTTGTATAAGAAATTGAAAGCTATTGGTGTTTGTGTGTAAAACGGGCTAATATCGGGCATCGAAACTACAAAGAAGTTATACGTCGCCGACATGTCCGAGGCGGTGGTAACGTTTCAGTCCCAACTTTCGGGTGTGATGGAAACAGTCTTCAAGGCCGCCATGTACGAAATCACCCGTTTGGTAGAAGACAGTTTCTTAGAAGAGGTGACACGCAGCCGGGAGCAGGTCGAGTCCTTGAAGAGGCGGTTAAAGTGGTCAGAGAGTCGACGGAAAGACAGAGACCGAGACGGTGGCGGTAGGTGCGCTGACTGCGGACGGGTGGGAGAGTCCAGCGATGCGGATGCAGGTGAGGCCAGATCCTCGGCGATTAAGACAGGTTAGTCTTTTCACATACGTTTTGCGTGTATTTGAGTGGACGCTCAAACCGTTCGTATAGAAATAATGACTATGCTGTGCCTCCTCATCGTGAGAAAATTACTGGACAGGTCCTGAAAACTAATCCAATACTCAAGTTTTAATGAAGTAACTTGTTTTAAGTGTTAACATGGTGTGGTGTTGCATTGTTTATTCCCCATGTACATCGGTAATGTGTTAATTTTTTCACTTTGGTATAGAAAAAAGTCAGAAACTGGACAAAACTTCGAAAGGAGAGGTTCAAGGTTGCCGGGCCAATGGTGAAGATAGTTCCACACGAAAGCAAGACAAATCAGAGACCAGTCTATCACCAAAGGTTATAATTGTTAATGTATCTGCCAACTGCCTTTGCCAAACCAGCTATCTATATAAGCCCAGATAAACAACCAGGCAAAAATAAAAATGTGTATTGATAATATATTGAGTGAATTTACCCACATATCTTACTCAAATTGTCTCTTGGTTAGTCAATGAATACAGGCAGAGAAAATCTGGATCGAATGCCCAAGGAAGAGGCCCTCTGCATCACACCCACACCAGATACCACTGAGCTCACAGAGAGATGGGGAATCAATTTAAATGGTCAGTTTTGTCACATAGAATATGGATGAATATACATGTTATGTCTAATTCTATATTCAAATCTTGTTCACCAGTTACCTTTATTCTGGCCAATTAAATAATTCTGATGTCATATTGTATATTGTATCCTCTGACCCATCAGGTACAGAGGGGGCAGGATTTACAAGTCCCTCTAAAAACATTAGTGACACAGCAATCCAACGGTGCCAGAAGGACTGGGAGCCCGGCCTGGACCAGAGGCAGGAACAAAGTCCAGATAACCACTCACCGGGTCCAGCTGGACCTCTTTACCAGAACACCTATGGCATGGAAGACCTTGGTGGCTTTGAAAGGACAGAGTGTGGTAGTGGCAATGTGTTAGATATCGGTGGCATGGATGGATCAACAGAGTCCCCACCAAGTCGTGTAGGTGAGGACTTGAGTTATATTGGCCATTATGAGGATGACATGGGTGCCTTCGAGAGGGCAGAGCATCAATCCTATCCACTAAGTCACCCCCAGAGTAGTAGAAGAGGTGCATTGTGTTCACCGACAGAGTCCCCCTCAGGGGCCAATATAGAGGTGAGTGGAGGGTTCAGTTGTCTGCTGATTAATGAAGAGGGCTACCTTCAGGACCAGAGTGCCCTGTACCCAGAACACACGCCTGGTGCATCAGGCAGTCGACTGGGCTTCAGGGGGCAAGACCATCATAATGGAGAACCATCTTTGAGCCGTGCAGAGGATCTTTACGGGCCCTCAGAGTCCTTCATCCAAAGTCTAAATATGGGAGAAAGGGTGCAAGTTCAGGTGGGAGGAAGGGGAGGGAGGAAGCACAATTGTAATCAGTGCTCCATGTCCTTCCCTGACTCCTCTTCTCTGAAGGCCCATAAGCAGCAGACGCACAGTGTTGGGCAACGCCCCCCATATTCATGCAATCAGTGTGGGAAGACCTTTACCCAAGCTCATAGCTTTAAAGTCCACCAGAGGATTCACTCGGAACAGGGACTACACCTCTGTAGCCACTGCGGCAAAGGCTTCCCTGGCATCGCTGATCTGAAGTCACACAAGTGTAACCAAACGGGTGACAAACCATACTGTTGTACTGTGTGCGGGAACAAGTTTAGCCGCCTGTGGAATCTCAAGTTGCACAGACGCATTCACACGCAGGAAAAACCTCACCGGTGTGGCATGTGCGATAAGAGCTTCACACGGGCAGACATTTTGAAGGTCCACCAACGTACCCACACGGGGGAAAGACCATACTGTTGCGCTCTGTGTGGCCTCAGCTTCAAACGCCTGGATCACCTCAAGTCACATCAGCGCAAACACAAGTCAGATCTTTGAATTTGTGTGTGGAAACTAGTGTCCATTTTTTCACTTTTATTGATGTTAATATTTTGGTATTTTACTATTTTATTTGTATTTTTTTTAAATATATGTTGGATTGCATTTTATTATTTAGAGTAAGTGAGATGTCATTTTTGCTTCCATGATGCCACATTTTCAGTGGGATATTGTATTTGGAGTATTTGGAGGATGAACAATGAACAATGTATTCAATGTTATTTGTGGCTGGAATGATATGTACAGCATCACAGATCATTTGTGTCACAATCACAAAACCTGTATGCATTATAGGAAATGAAAATGTCATGGTCAAAAGTCCATTCCAGTTTCTTGCTGTCATTAAGGTTCACTATATTCTTCTGTGACTGTTTTTTTAATCTGTGTGTATACTACCATCTCTTTGGGTGGTGCAATGTTGTTCAGAATTATAGGTAATATGTGTTTTTATATTAGGATATGTTTGCTTTGTACTCTTGATGATGGCTACATTTATGCTTGTTACATACTGTATTTTGCTGTTCATTTACAACTTTAATAAAATTCTGAATAAGGTAATTACATCACCGATAGGCCTACATTGAAACTGAACTGTTTTTAAACATCCATATTTGCCTGCTTTGACATTGCCAGCCTACCATATTATATTTTGTCAATGTGTAAAGTAATAGATAATTAAGTGGTATAACCAGGGAAAGTAATTTTGGTCGACAAATGTAACACATAATATACAAGAAAATAACGTGTATAATTACGCTTTAGGTGAAAACAACGTTGCAGTCATGGATGTATTGAAAAACACAATATATTATAAGAACGGCCAGTAGGTGTCTCTCTAAAACGCGTTTTGTAAATAGCCGAAAAAACACCATACGGCCACCGTACTGTTCGATTTTTATGCGTAAATTAAAAATAACAAGTACAGGCGAATTTCTTGGATTAAAAGTGGAAATCAATTATACAATTTACAACTTATGACTTAAAAATGTAAATTTAAAACGGGTTACATTATTTCACTATGTCTGATTCATTTTGTGTGCCAATATTTTGGGCAAATGTCATTGCCATAGTGAATAATAAAGTTTCAGAGAAAAAAAGGCCCTGTAGCTTGATTTCACAGTAGCATTAATGTATTTCACAGTCATCTGCCTAGTTACATTTACGTTGTGAAAACGAATAATAACTTCCGACCTGTGCGTTCTGAATATTTAATTATCATTATGGTAGATGGATTTGTTTCCTTGACAGTCAAATAGTTTCCTAACTCTAGCTAACGTGCTAATGCTAGTAAGTAGCTACTTGTAGCAAACGATGGAAGTGGTCTCCAGTTGTGCATTTAATAAGTTGCATTTATATTTTAAGGACTGTCACATAGTTATAATGCATTTATAAGAACTGTTCGTGCAAAACCCGGACTTAATAGTCACGTTTTTAATTGTAATAATTGTGCTTAGTACCATCATTCTAGTCGTTTAAACTCAAAACATTTACTACAATTTGAGAAAGGGAATCCATCATGTCAGACATCGATACCCTAATCGCTGCATTCCAGACCCAGTTGTCTGATGTCATGGAGACTATTCTAAAGACAGCGATGTATGAGGTGACCAAGTTGGTAGAGGATGGATTGTTGGAGCAACTTAAAAGCAGAAGCCATGAAGTGGAGTCTCTGAAGGTGCAGCTGCAGTTGACAGAGAAAAAACTAAGTGATGAGGACTATATGATTACGACAAATGAAGAATGCCATTTTAACCGTGGAAAGACTTTGAATACATCCCCATATGGGGCTGAAGATGGGCTTAACACATTGCATTCCGGCAAGTACAATCTAGTTCATGTGTTTTGCTGACCATTGTTATTTAATTTTTAATTTTGTCACTTACAATACAGTAGGCATATTATATGCATCTCTCTCTCTCTCTCTCTCTCTCTCTCTCTCTCTGGCTCTCTATAGTTGTTCTCAACAGCGTGTGTGTTCTTTTCTTCTTGTCTTATGTTTTCTTTCTCTCCCTATAGTTGTACTCAACGTTGTGTGTGTTTTCTTCTTGTCTTATACTTTCTTTAGGTTCAGGTGTTACAGAAGAGTGTGGCTTGAAACAGGAAATACTCTTTCTGGACCATCGTATAAGAAGCTGTGGACAGGAAGTTATTACAAACTTAGGGACAACACAGGTGGCTGAAAAGCTCACACACAGTCTCTGCCTTTTGAGGGATTCACAGGTTGGTGACATTGACTTGAAACACAGATACAAAAGCAAATTATGTCTATGCAAAATCAATTGGTACAATGGAATGGGGGGCACTGCAAATATCCACTAATGCAATTTAGAGTATACAGTCATTGACTTTTAACAGCACTTGTGTCCAATAAGTATGTTTATACTGTTTTCGGTCCCAATTCAGGCAATGGAGGAAGCCATTGAGAAGCCTGCTGTGGTTGTGAAGGTGGAAGATGATGTGAAGCCATCTTGTTCCATCGAGCACCAAGAAGGCCTGGCTGTCTATGCTAAACACCAGGGAACTGACCTGTTCAGTAATGCTACGGGTGGGTATTGGCAAGAATCGGGCGATACGATATACATCATGATACAAGGGTCACGATTCAATGCATTGTGATATATTGTGATTCTTTCATAATGTGATGTGTATTGCAATAAATTGTATTAATTTAAATAGAAAAACATCTCAATGCTCAAGGTAGAGTAACAGAGTTTTTATGCAATTTAAAACATAGTAACATTCTCCATCTTTGATGGATCTTCTTCTGTTGTTCTAATGACTGATAGGTTTACTCAGGATCACAGTACTGTAATAACGGTGATCAATTCAATGACATGAAAACTAGGTCCCGCGAATTAAGCCAGACATGTAATACTGCCACAAACCATGTGGAAACTATTAATATCGAGACAACATGCGCCGTGAATCGATATAATATTGGGAAAAATAGAATTTAGATATTTAGTTTGAGAATCAATACAATATTGGGAAAAATAAACACCAGAAACACCACCATTAATATCGTACTTGATGGAAAAGTTAGGCGTCATAATACTTGTGTTATGTGTTCATATCACTGAAACTGTGGTACATTGAAATTAAGTTATGAGTTAAGCATATATCTGTATGTAGCCTTTTCAAGTTATGTTTCACTGTATTGAGTTTTTCAATATGATCTCCATTTTTCACATACTCTGCAGGTGTAACTGGATCTACAATTCACAGCCTGGATCAAATGACAGATTTCCAATCTAAGCAGACACAGAGCTGCTCTGAAGAGTTATCAGGGACTACCATGAGCCAGAATGGGCACTCTTCTCCAAACGCCTTCACTGAGGACCAAGAAGACTTGGTTTCACCCTTGGACATGGACTCCAAACGAGGAGGTTTGTCTCTCTTGCAAAACCACACACTAAGTGCTGCCAATGACTCTGATCCGCCCCTTGTCAGCGATTCAACACAACAAATTGGCCATGAACTGATGGAGCTGGTATCGTCTGAGGCAAGAGTACAAATTAGCCATGTGGGAGATGTGGTTATAAAGCAGGAGATTCTTTTAGATACTGATGAGGACGAGGAGGTGCTACTGGTAAAACAGGCGACAGACTCGGCGATTGCATTCTCTTCATGTCAAGTAAAGAATCGCAAGGTGAGATTGGACGTTCCTGGGCACAACTACGTCTCCCATAGGGCCAAAATGCAAGAAGTTACAAAGCGGCATTTCAAAACGGGCACAAGTCTTGCATTGCAAGCAGCAGTAAGACACCACCGACCGATAAGAGAGACCCATCACACACTCTCCTCCAATGCAATCACAGGCCATTCTCTTGCCGCAAGCTTAAATATCCACAACAGAACTCCATCCACGTTCAAATCAGTTCCTTCTCCAAGTTCTGCACAGCCAGCCACTCTCGGCGACAAACAAGTCATCGCAGATTCACAAAATTGCCTACCCATGGCCAGTATCAAAGCCCATTACCCAGCCCAAAGCTCCCAGCACCCAAACTCGCACACGTACCCCGGCTCCACTACACAAGGCCCCAGGAATCGCTGCGGCCAGTGCGGCAGATGTTTTGCAGACCCGAGAAACCTGAGATCCCACATGCTGACCCACACGGGGGAGCGGCCCTTCATCTGCTCTCTGTGCGGTCGCAGCTTCACCAAGCTGAGCAACCTGAAGGCCCACCGCCGGGTGCACACTGGGGAGCGGCCGTACTGCTGCATGGCGTGCGGCAAGGGCTTCACGCAGAAATGCAACCTAAAACGCCACCAAAGGCTCCACCTCAATGTTTAAATTCTACCCAGTGTAGGGTTGGGCGATTGCGGTTTACGGTTTAACCTACTGTATAATTAAGCGAGAGCGCATCTTATAATGTCTGTTTCCAACGTGAGCTGCTATGCTCTCTTCTGCTACAGGGTGGAAGCAATCGTTAGCAAATCCATTAACAAATCCAGTATAAGGCAACTAGGCATGTTGGAATAATAGACTAGCGATGAATTATGACCTTCATATGCTTGCTATTCATAGCTTAGTGTTCGTAGGCTAGGCTAGGCCTATAAGCCCTATAATCATTTTGGGTAAAAGAAAATAACGGGGAATTCGATTTGGCATTCAATTAAGGATTTAAAGTCAACAAATCATATTCAATGTATGCTAAAGGTCATTCATTAGTTCTGCCTTTATTCTCTGACACATGTTGCGTGTGTCTGAGAATAAAGCGAGTTTCCCAACATTAATCTTATTCTACTCTGAATGTCTGCAATCGGATTTTAGTCGTGGGGGGCCGTGGCATTATAATTTTTTTAACTAGCTCAGTTGTGGTGATAGCGTTAGCAGCCATTTTAGCGCCTTCACTATCATCGGCTCGTGCCTCGTGCTGAAGCACATCCCACTGATTGGCTGACGTCAGATCAAATTCTCTAGCCTCACATGACAGCAGCGGACACTAAGCACGACCACAGATCAGTGGTAGTGTGAAAAAAATGAAACAAGCGATTATAACCAGAGACATATTTTGAGACGGTATTGATATGGACACGTCATAATTTTATACAACCATGATATACCGGGAAAATTGCCCAACCCTAACCCAGTGAGGTGTGTGTGTGTGTGTGTGTGTGTGTGTGTGTTTCAAATTAGAATGCAGGCCAAAATGACAAGAGTTTTACCTTTTGTATATTCTTATCTGTAGCAGATCCACTTTTAAAAGTCACTGAATAATATATTTTAGGCTTGTGATTTGTGGAACCGTATACTTATGTGTATATCATGGTCCACGGTCAATTGGAATACAACTTTTAAAGAGTACATTTTACAAAGTTGTATGAAAATGCAGCATTAAACACTGTTTAGCCAAAACCATGGGTTTTTGTACATTTTAACTGTTGTTAATTTTAACTGTGACTGTTCAACACAAGTCTACTTTGTGGACGACACTGTTCAGTATAAATAATGTCTTTAGTAGTTCATATGAGAAGTGCTGTATGATGTAAATTATAAATGTATAAAACCACAAATGTTTTTCACAACAAACATTTTGAGTGACTAAATATGTATTTTTTACAAATGACATTTGTAATTAATTATTGTATATTTGATTTAGCATAAACATTCTCATGAAATGGCTTAACTGGGTGTACGTACAGTTTTATCATTAGGTGGGGTGGATTGCGTAGACACCAGAAATTGTAACCCTCCAACCTGTGTTGGTGAATTTCAGTAAAAAATACAGTATGAAATATTGGATCTCTTTATCGTCGTTAACACCCCTCTATCATCATAGTGAGTGTGAGAGACTCAAAATTGGTGTGTGTGATTAGCAAACCTTGCTAATCAACTTCATGACGATATGAGAACCATGCAGTTGATATAAATAATTAATAATATGCTAAATCAAAGGTGTAGGCACTGTAGATTCACAGTGTCTGCTTATAAGAAGTGCTACACGGGTTGTATTGTTCACAGTTAGGTAGGTTACTTCATTAACAACATAAAGGAAGACAATGTGGAAAATGACCCATATTTTCCAGGAACATCCTTGTCCTTCGTTTCCTTGTCTTTGGAGAAGCTTGGCACCCTACTAATAAAAAGTATCCTATGCTGATGTTGGGTGTTTATTGATGCAATGCGTATTCTTGGTGTTAATATGCACTTGTTTATTTGGCCTCTTGGTGGGAGTATTTCACCTATGATGGATACTCTGCCTATATCCTCCTGAGACCCGGCAATGCATTTCTGTGCACTGTAGTACACATTATGTTTTTGCAAATTTCTCTCATACTATACATGTCACTCTATTCAGTCATTATGTTCCTTAGAGACGACAACTGTAGCTTTAAGATGACATCACATATGGGGGGTGTGACTTTGCCAACTTACCTGTGCCCGTCTTCAAAATGGCACCCATCCAACCAAGCACATTTTATGGAAACATGAAAGGTAAGCATGATATTCATAATTTAAATGTTTTTGCATGTTATATTTTGATTGTTTCTAGTAAGTAAACATCTAAGCATCTTTTCAGAGCTGAGCCTATTTGTTTTCATTGGAAAAACAACTAATTTATTAACATATACTGTAGTGCACGTTAGGACTTTGTACATGTTTGTTTCACATTTTTTGAGTACACAGCTCTATGACAGAGGCAGAGAGGATTCTGAACAGAATCATTGAGGGAGATTCAGACATAGATCTATCAGAGGATGAGAGTCCAATGAGAGAGACAGGAGAGGGTGAAAACTCAGAGGATGAGGAGCCAGCTGAAGTGCGCCGTCGTCCTCTATGGGCCAAAACCAACATGTAGGGATCTGAGGTTTTTAATCAGAGCAAAAATGGAAGGATAACCTACAGAGATGTGTTCCAGGAAATAGATCCCAGCATTTTATTTTTGAACTTAATGAAACAATTCACGAGAAAGAAAATGTTAACACATTCATTCGAAGGATAGATGTATTAACCTAAGTGTAAAAGTGTTCTAAGTGAGCTATCCCTTTAACATTTTTATAACATGTTAATTGTGCTAAATTATTGAGTGTTTTGTCTTTCTCCTAAGGTTCATTCCTGTGTTGGAAGAATGCAGAATTGCAGATGATGGTACCCTAAGCCATAGAGGTCGGAGCCCACTGCAGTACTTCCAGCAGTACATTGATGAGGAACTAATTCAGGATCTGTCTGTCTTCACCAACCAGCGCATGGTACTGGATTTAGGCTCCAGCTTGACCACAGCGCCAGAAATTATCAAGACCTTTTTAGGAATCCCAGTGTACATGGCATGCCTTGGATATCCAATAATTTATTGAGAATGTAGAATGTATTGGGCTGCCAAAAGTCCCGATCTGACAACATGACACAAAATCGTTTCTATAAGATCAGATCTTTGCTGAAAGTGGTCAATGATCTGGATGTGCCAGAAGAGGAAAAGAAAAATGATCTCCTTTGGAAAGTCAGACCAATTCTGAAGAGAGTCCTCCAAGGTTGCCTCAACCTACCTGAAAAGAAAACCTCCCAATACCTGGAGTTCAAACTCCTCTTGGCTGAGGAACTGATATCCCAGGCACAGGCATGTCAACAAGATGACAGCAACTCAACTGATCAAGAAAAGGAAGCCCCACCCAGATGAGAGAATAACAAAATATGGTGCAATCCATTTGCCCCAAATGCTGAACAAATCTTTGCAGTTTGTTTTTTACCACCCCAACACGTAATTTATGTAAAAGAAATCAAAATTAAAACACATTTTTCCCCCTGGGTCTCAGGAGGATGTAGAAATCGCCTATTACTTCAATTTCGACACGTCATGTTAAGTTGACTGTTAGTGTAACATACTAACAAGAAGGAAAAACGCTTGGAATACAATAGTTTCGGATAAGACCATATCAGGTTGTTCGTTGCCATTATCTAAACCAATGAGACGGTAGAAAGAAGCCGTGGGCGGAGTTACCTCGGAGCTAACCTGCTATGTACCAGGTTTGCTCCAGGTTCACAGCATGAGTCGCCATGGTAACTGAAGTGAGATTAATCTAAACTTGGTATCTGAAATTCAGGCTTTTCCTGAATTCTGACTCAACATATCCGGTTAAACTTCTTCCGGTTAAGCTTCCTGAAACAGGGCCCCGGAACAAACAAGCCAACGCTGGCTACGTTGTAGCTAGCGTACACTCGATCAACGAAATCGCACACATCAACACAATACAATAATGTAAATGTGTCATGCCTAACATTGTTGTATGGGTTAAATTAATCGACATTACCTAGCAAAGTGCAGTACTCTTGCCGTTGTTGACGCACTTGTCATTGCAACCCTGGCGAATGACATCTTTCATAATCAAATGTAGTTGGTCACACGAACGTACACTTTGTGAAACGATAGCAGACTACCTGATTGGCTCTCCGTGTTATCAGCAGTCAGATAGAAACCAAGGTATTGGGTAGAAATGCTTACAATCGCTTACGTACGTCAAATAAAAATCACTCGATTCGTTATGCAAACCGTCACTCCAGAATGGGCGTTTCATACAGCCGCCGCGCCGCCCACTCACAAACGCGTGAAATACGGAGTAGAAAACGAACCAACCCAAGGAGGGCGTCACCGGGTCTCGTGATAAAGCATCATAAGAAGTGCTAGGCAGAGGCAGTGGCGCTTCATAAGCGGAAGCCTTTTGCGAGGTAAGTTAGTTAATTTACAGCACTTGTACCCGGGCGTAACATATTTACTTACATTTGCAACTTGTTTGTCTACTTATTAAAAAGTTGGTTTAACAGCACAGTAACATCAGCATTGGGAACAAACAGCCCCTTGATTATTCATGGTCGGCTGATTGCTGTAGTTTAATCCGTCACACAATTTCTCGTGCCTTGATAACTTTTATAGTACGTGTGTTTTATGTTTTAGAACCATACCCGAACAATGGACTTCCGAACAGCGTGTATCGTGTTGGTGTCTGCTGTGGCGTTCACCTGTGCGGAGCCAGTCAAATATATTGACTGTGGTAAGTTTCTTAGTTTTTTTTTTAAATCATCCTGAGTAAGGAGTTTGACATTAATGTATCTCGTGCAACGGTTGCAGTAACCAACCACGTTGTTTAATTGTAGAATTTATCCAATGTGGACTTTTCGAGTAAAATGGTAAAAATATATATTTTAATTACTAAATTTAATTTAAATTTATTGGCCATTTTCTCGGATCCATATGGATCGTAAATAAAATGTAACTTGAATAACTTTGCATTCATAAATGTTCGACGTTAAGCGATTAACAGTGATTTATGTAATTAGGTTCTATGATAAAAGAGTTTACTGAACAGTTACAGTAACATAATGTACCTGGTCGCCCAAGAGTGATGTGTGCGAATTGACTAAGGAACGTTTTATGAGACTCACTCAAGCGATTGCTGTGTTTAAAAAAAATAAAATAAAAAACCACTTGACTCAGCATCCCTCACATTTCCACGTGATTTCACTGGGCTCTGAATAAATTGTTTTCCAGGATCATCTGTTGGAACGGTTTCCATGGTAGACATCAAACCATGCCCTCATCAGCCTTGCCAGCTACGTAAAGGACAGTCCTACAGCGTCAATGTGACATTCAACAGTGGTAAGTGGGGAAAGGTCTTTCAGAGATGTAAAATGACTGTGATAAAACGAATGACTTCTTCCCCTACTCTTATCTTACAGCTGTGGAAAGCCAGACCAGTAAAGCCATTGTTCACGGGGTCATCGCCGGAGTCGCCATCCCCTTTCCTATTCCAAATGAAGATGGCTGCAAATGTGGAATTGTGTGCCCTATTGAGAAGGAGACAAACTATCACTATGTTAATGACCTACCTGTAAAGACAGAATATCCCTCTGTAAGTAAAAAGTGTTTGTTATATTGGTCTTTTGGCTAATTAATCTTGTGTTAATAAAGTAACTCGTGGTATGAAGGCCTTTTTGTTGCATAACAAGCAGACCATTGTGGTGGTCAGCATCTACGGCAGACATTGTATCGTTTCCCCCTTGTAGCATTTGTTTCTTTTTTTTTTTAAATGACTAAAATGCTGTTCACTGGCTTTTTCTTGCAGATAAAGCTGGTGGTGGAGTGGGAACTGAAGGATGACACTGGCAAAGATCTGTTCTGCATAAAGTTCCCAGTTCAGATTGTGAGCTGAATGGGCACATTCCACTTTTTTTTCTTTTTTAATAAAAGGGAGTTAAACATTGAACAAAGTAACAGATGCTTTGAATATGATTCTTTCAAATGGCTGTTTATATCCATTTTGTTTTAAGAATGATGGCTCTCTCCTAGTCCATCAATAACTTCTATCAAGTTTATCTTAACACGGTACTGTGAACATAAGTCTTAGGGGTAATTTCCTCTTCTCTTCTGACTGCTGTGCTGTTAGAATCCAGAGCACATATGTTCTAACTGTAGCTTTTTGTAATACAACTACATATCAAAATGACAGTGCTGTTGATTAGCTTTTCTAAACTGTTCTAATAAACTACAATTCTAATGAAGATTAAGTTGTTTCTTAAGTTGTCTACGTTTAATTTCTCTTAAGCAAGAACATGGTTTGATTCTTATTTATGAAACGGGAGTCAACAAGTCACCATTGGCCATTCTAAATCTAAATGCTGTGAAAATAAAATGGGCATACCACAGGGATCAGTACTTGAGTTATAGCTACTAATTATAGCATGAACTCAAGTCATCTGCTTTGTTTTATTTGGCTGAAGCTTTACATGTTTGTTTGGGTCCTGTCATGGATGGATGCTGTTATTGTCTTATGCCCTGATTTAAAACTAACATGTAACTTTAATGATTGTTTGAACTATCAATGCCCATCAAGGGACAGGTGTTGGAAATGACCTTCGGCTATATACACATGTACAGTACATCGGACACTGCTTCTGCAACTGCCTATCCCTTACAAATAAACTAATAAATAAAATAAAGTTTGAGTAATTGGAGAAATAATCAGTCAAACAAATTGGAAACAAGGAAGTACTCAAGTTTTATTTGACTTAGGAAAGCAACGGGTAGAAATACTGGTACTAATGCTAGCCAAACGGGGTGTTTCCAAAGAGCATTTCATTACAATCATGAGCAAGACGCCTCAAGGCTAATGATGTGGTTCTAGGAGTCCCATGTTGAGCTGTATCAATGTGCTTCTGTTCCAATTTTAAAGGCAAGATTACATGAGCGGTATTAAAGCAATACTTGCAGGTTATAAAATGTGAGGAATTGGCTAGTATACGGTCCTTAACCATCTTAATGGGGTTAACGGAAACATGCATTTTCAGTTGGTAAACGGTACCAACTTCATCAAAAGCTGTATGAAATGTCAGCCATACAAATAATCTTAAAGAATGCAGGTTCATTAGGGTAAGTTCTGTGGGTGGGCCATCTTTTGTTTCCACTAATTGGAATTATGGATATGACGGCACAATCATTTAACTGGCTGCATTTGCTGGGATTTTTCACTGGCAAGTGTTGAACAAGGCTAAAGAAAAGCTTTGTTTAGACACATGTAACTCAATTGGAAGTAGGAAGCGTCTGGAAGTTAAACCACAGTGAGTACAGCAATTAAGAAGTGTTATCCTCTCTGCAAATCACCATCAATCTAAAACAATTGACATTGAAATCCTTGGGATGTGGGGGGGGGGTCTCTTTATTGTCCAGTTTGTTTTAGCCTCTCGAGTCGCTGGAGCAGAGCATTCCCAAAGGCCTCTCTGTATCCTGGACTAAGTGTGTCCAGAAGGGAGTAAACAGTCTCATGATACTGGGTGCTCAAATCTTCATTCACTTGATCAAAGGCATAGCCCACCACCTAAGAAGACGGGAAGATTCAATGTAACACAGCATACATACAAGGGGGATTAGTCACAAAACAATTGTGTCTGGTTGTGGGGTGTCTTACCCTCAATCCTGCCTCTGTGAGCTCAAGGCAGTAGCGATTTCCCTCTCTTGTTTCCACATTTATGTAGGCCACATCCAATGCACTGTCAAGGCTTTGTGACACATACATTTCGGAAACGGCAAAGAGTACATCACTGACTACTGCTTCTGCCTCCAATCTCATGTCCTTGACGTCTCCAAGCTCGATGCCTTCTTTAAATGAGGAGGAGTCCTCTGGCTGGAAGTCCACTTCCATCTCCTAAAATCGAAGAGGAATCACAGCATTTACGATAGCACCTTCAAAACATTAAACAATAAACAGTCGCAATCAATGCATTTTGACTGGTCACCAACTTTGTGTAGGCCTATACTAGAGTAGGGTAGGGTAGCCCGAAGCAATATTTACTGAATTAGCCTAGCCATTGATCGCGATGACGTAATTGTTATTTTTTCGTAAGACTTCCTAATCTAACCATCCTCGGCTGGCCCATGTCGACGCAGCAGCAGGTTTTCATTGAAATACAATTTAATTGAAGAAAATCATTGCACAGTTAGCATTACCAAACAACCGAAAAGCAAGAATGAAACATCGTGCATTTAATTTACCAGACTACAGCTTTTTTTTGGAATAACACATACTAACCACGATGTCAATTAAAGCCATAAGTATATGATGTTTGAACAATTCTACATATAAAAAAATGCATAACTTGCTGCTCCTTACCTCTACCTCCGCGTACTTCCGGCTAACTGGATAAGTCGTCGTGCTGGCCACAACGTTCCCAACTCCAAAAGAATGCAACGGCGGCTAGTCTTTTAGCTGCTAATTCTGTACTGTATATTTTCCAATAAATTATGTATCTTGCTGTGTATCCTTGCCCCCTATGGTTAATAACCAGCTCTAGAGTTGAGTATCTATCCCGCACCGCCGCCACCACACATCCGCCATGTTGTGATGACGTCACGGCACCGTGCCGCACGCAGCCTGGTGCCGTGATGACGTCACGGCACCGTGCCGGACGCAGCCTGGTGCGGAGTCACGAAAGTGTTTGTAAACAAGTCCAAACAGAAGGTTAGGAATGAAGCAACACCCCAGCACGGACCACGATGACCCAACGCGCGTTATATCGCCACGAGGTATTTGATATGTTAGTATATTAACGGAGCACACCCGACAAAGATGGTCGATTAACCAACTCGGAAGTTTTAGGTTAGCGGCTTGCTAGCGTGGTAGCTCCTTGTCGTTAGCGTGCTAGGAGACAGCCAGTTTTAACGTTGTTCACGGCACAGTGCTGGAGGCAAACGTGACATCGGCTTGAATATTTGCTGACTGACTAGCTTAGCCAGACGTGCTAGCTTTTCCGCTTTCTTCCTAACAAACAAATCATGCGTTTTGTGTCAAACACTTTGGTCACTATGACAGCTGTTAGCTGACGATGGACAATGCAACACAGATTGCGAGGTAATTACCATCGTGTCATCTGGCTAGATGACAGCGGTTGTGGATTATAAGGACACTTGTTATTCTCTGTTTTTCATTGTAGTCCGATTGGTTCATATTTGGAATTCATATCCCTTGCATTAGCCAATGTTGTTTGGCTACAGCTGTCTGTGTGACAATTAGCAATGTCTCTGATTACAAGGAGGAATCATGCATGTTTTTATTCTGTGTGAATTCTAGGTGCAGCAAACTGGAGTCGGACCAACTGTCACACACATGCCCAATCATCAACACATATTTGAAGCTTTCTAATCGTGAGGAATCGAAGATGTTGTTCCTCCTTCACGGACTTCAATAAAACTCAATCTCATTTTAATCCATGAGAAACAAAGTCTTTGCTTCATCATCTGCAACTCAGAGAGTCAAGAGTCGGTTTAATTGTGTTTGTACAATAAGTTTGTCAAGATGCCGTGGCCATTTTCAGAGTCGATTAAAAAGCGGGCTTGCAGATATCTTCTGCATCGATATCTAGGCAACTTTCTACAGGAGAAGTTGAGTTTGGATCAGCTTAGCTTGGACCTCTATCAGGGTACTGGAACACTCGCACAGGTCCCCTTGGACAAATGGGTAAGTGTACTGTTGAATACAAATAATTAGGAATATCACACATGCATTAGACATGTATAACCAACACAATCTCTTTTTGTCTCTCAGTCACTGAATGAGCTGCTAGAGACCGCAGATGCCCCTGTTGAGGTAATAGAAGGCTTCATCCAGACAATCTCGCTCACAGTGCCATGGGCTGCTCTGCTTCAAGAAAACTGTGCCCTTGAGGTTAGGGGCCTGGAAATGGTATTCAGACCAAGGCCAAGAATGGGTAAGGCGATACTACACATGCATTCCTACTACAAATAATCCTTTACATTGCTGTGTATTATGTAGGCCAGATACAGTCAAATCAGTCAGATCCTATCCCATATCTGCTCTGGTCCAGGTACTGGTCTGGAACCCATGTACTGGTCCAGTTTCATGACGAGCAGTATGCAGCTAGCCAAAGAGTGTCTGAGCCAGAGGCTTACGGATGACATAGGAGAGAGCTTCCAGCCCTTTGAAGGGTTGGAGAAGTTTGCAGAAACCATAGAAACGGGTATAGTTTGTTATTATAACACTTTAAACATATGTTATCTACCTCTGTGAATTTAATAAGTGATTTCTTTTTTTTTTCAGTCCTGAGACGAGTCAAGGTGACATTTCTGGATACAATTCTCAGAATTGAGCATGTGCCAGATAATTCCAAGACCGGTATTGCTCTTGAGATTCGAATCAACAAGTAGGTTTTAAAATGTTTCGAAGAAAATATGTATTCATTGTTTTTATACATTTTTGGGATATTTATTTTCTTCATCCTTGACAAGCACATCCATTTTTCTTTTGTCAGGATTGTTTACTGTGACGAAACGGACGAGGACAGCTCCAGCGTGAACGTACACCAGCCCACCACGTTTGCCCATAAAAACTTTCAAATGGAAGGCGTCACCGTTTTCTGGGACGAGTTCTCCGAGGCATCCAGAGCTGTGTTCAAGTCGTCACCTCCCCCCGCTGTAAGTGTTGCTGCAGGATTCTCACACAGAATTTAGTTCATGTAAGGAATAAACCACGACTGGGTGTCCCGTTATTGGAAAAGATTTGCCCCGGCCGCATCACCACCCCTGACTTAATCAACTGAAATGAAAATCTTCTGTGGTGCTTTGAGCATATTGTTTTTGCTTTGTCAAGGGACATCTGGTGGGTAGTTCTAACGCATTGATTCGGAACTGGTAAAAGGCATTATTGTCCCGTTATTGAAAAATAATGCACACCCTTGGAACATTGTTGACCTATCAGGATCAAGTATTTAAAGCATCATTACATTTTGGTAGAGGTTTGGGTTGTGTAGTTACCTTGCCATGATGTAACTCCAAATATTGGCTCCGTAGATTCAAACTTGATAATCCAAAATAGTGTTTTTTTTCTCTCCCCCATTGACTTACATTGCACGGCAAAACAGGTCTCAAATCACACTTTTAGCACACAAAGGAACGTGAACAAAGCGGATTCTGCCAATGTATAAAATAACAAAACCCGATTCAGTATTTTTTTCATCGGTTTACAATGATTGGTAAAGGTACTATTTTCGCTGTCAACTCGTGCTAGTGAAGGGGTGTATATATATCAAACACGGTGATTCGGTCTCAGAAGCTAACTACCGGATCACCTTCCTAATTCAAGTAGTAAAATCAACACAAAGTTGACATTTTTATTTCCAAAAAACGCTAAATGCTATTTTATGATATAAACTATGTCCCCTTCTTTTCGTGCAGGAGACCGAGGCCAAGCTCTCGCCCAGCTGGAATCCCAGAATAATATGCGAGCCTCATCCCCAGTTCACAGAGCCTGTCGCTTCTGCTGCGGCCTTTGAGCCCATACAGATTGGGAGCCTTGGCGGTAAAACGGAACTATCTCTCACGCTGAAACACAACCTGGCCTTGCCTGGAGCAAAAGTACGCTTAAGTTAATAAAACCTTTTTTTCATGAATCAATGAGATGCCAAATTTATTTCTTGCTTAAGATATCTTATGTTGTACATGCACTTTTTTAATATGAACTTTGCTCCTCAGTTGGATGTTGATGGACATATAGATTCGGTCATTATTCTGCTATCCCCCCGCCAAGTTCACCTTCTTCTGGACATGGTTGGAGCTTTCTCAGGGGGAGGAGGTGAGATTTGTTCCATTCATTATCTGTTCCAGCCTCAATCGCTTTCTGATAACCTAATGATGACTATTTGATGATCAATGAATTCAACTCAACTATCCCTTTTGTGTAAAGGAGCTCAGGAGTGGTCCAAGGACAGAAAGAGTCGGCCGATACAGCAGGAGGACGAGTACCGCCTGCACATGGAGCTCAACCGCTGTCTGAAGAAGGACACGGACATGCCCGCCGTGGACCCTGACCTCTTTCACAGCCACGCCACGAGAGCCGCGTCCAGTCGAGGTTGGTGCATAACAATGTCATCCTGAGTTTTGATGTTTCCTGGATTCATTTGGCCAGTTTTCCCTGATCTAATGAGAATCATTCTTCTTTATTTTCCTATTTTGTCTTTGTCCTTTACCTGGTGGTTTGCCCAGAGGACGTGTTCTTCTCAATGGCTGACATGGACATGTCACACAGCCTGTCGTCCCTCCCTCCCCTGGGGGAGCCGCCCACGGTGGACCTGGACCTGTCACTCAACAGCAACTACTCCGCCTCCCCCGGAGAGTCTCCCTCTGGCACTGGAAATGTAGGTGCACTGTGCCGTGAGCTGAATATTTGAATTACTTTGGTTTAACTTTTTAGGTTCTGTAGCACTAGGAGCATTTAAATGCATACCCCACCATTTAATTAATTAATTTACGTTTAGTTGTCTAAGTACAAAGAATGTGACTTGACATGAGCATGTGTGTGTTCTCGTAGGCTATCTGGGATGATTATCTAGAGGTGCCACAGCAACGAGAGAAGCTGGCCAATCCGACTCCATTCCACGTGCGGGATTCACAACTGCCACAAAAATTACAGAGACAGACGTGTATGTGGAAGAAACGCTAAACCATCGGATATTCAGATGACATGAGAATATGCCACATATGTTAAACACTTCTTTAACAAAAATTATTTTGCAATTATTTTATTCTATTTTCAGCTCATCCATCCAAAACTCACTGTGATGAGTCGAGGCCAGAACTGGTGTTCAAGCTCACGCTAGGTAGCATGGCAGTCGTGGTCCTCCACATCGACCCCCTACCCCCGCCAAACGCTTCCCCCAGCCCTCTCGGCCCCATCGCCACAGACTTCTTTAGCCTGGTGGGGCCGGGCCGTCTCCAGCCAGCTGCTTTCGTCCGATCTCGGACCACATTCGACCAAGCCTGTCCCCATGACCACCTCAGGTATTTGAGTTATAGTAACCGCTGCTATTTCATAGGTTTGCCTTCGATGGGTTATTTAGTAACAACACTGTCTGTTAACCTGGTTCTATGGTCATAGGTTTGTAGTTGGCTAGCTTATATCGGGCTGCTTTTAATAGGTTATTTGGTGTGAAGCTTTCTGTTTGGCTGAACTGATTCTATCGCCATAGGTTCGTAGGCCAGGGTCTGAAGATCAACTACGAGCACTGCCAGGGTTCCAGCCTGCGTACCTTCTCCACCGACGTGTCTCTGGACCAGATGGAGCTGCTGGAGTGTCTCTTCTCCTCCGAGGGGCGCGTCGGTCCACACAGGAAGGCTCAATACACCGAGGTGAGCCTTCCCTTCCCCACTGCAGCACTTGGCTCTGTTTGAATCAACGCTTCTTAAAGGTCTCAATGTTGCGCCTGGCATGACCTGTAAAGGGTTTTATCTCACGCGTGTTACTGTCTCCGCCTCAGCTCCTGACATTTGACACCACGGCTAATGGAAACGCATCATCTGCCTCCTGCCTTCACCTGCTTTACAAATTGGCAGAGCGCAGAGGCCCTCAGGTAAACGCCATGTCTCGGTGACACCCAAAACACCAGTGGAAACACAACAACAATAAAAACAACACTGCCTCTGTGCCACAGCATAGCCTGCGATCCTCTTAACTGTGCGTGTTTCTCTCTAGGGTGGCCAGGTGCGTCTGAGCACCATTCCCCGGAAGGCGGACCTCCAGCTGGAGCTGGGCTCTGCCCGCTTTGAGCTGGACATCAGCATTGTGGATCGCCTCAACTCCCTGCTACAGCCCCAGAAGCTGGCCACCACGGAGATGATGGCCTCCCACATGTACACGTCCTACAACAAACATGTCAGCCTGGTGAGGACATCTCTGCACCAAGCAGTTTCAAACGTAGATGTGTAGCTGTATTGTTTAGGGAAAGGGGAAGTGCCGTATATAATAGCTATAATTGTTCTGATCAGATCAGGGCTGATAAGAGAGTGTTGATTTATGCAAACTATCTTGTCAACTGGAACCTTTTTCATGCTTGTTTACTTTTTGCAGGTTGAAGCAAGGAATGATTTATGTACCAACATGAATTCTACTACATTATCATTGAATGATCCCCACATTAACATTGAAGCCAGTACTATCGTAGCTCTCAGTTGTAATGGCTAAACGGCTACAGTTTGTAGCCTCTATACAGGGTACTGTATAGTGAGTATTTAGTAGAGGCTAAATTTACCCTTTATGAACTTCACAGCATAAGGCCTTTGCAGAGGTGTTCCGCGAGGACAGCCGCACACCAACCCACTGCTACGTCACGCTGAGTCTCCACGCCCCTGTGATGCGCCTGGCGGTCCGCTTCCCAATCCCAGACCTGCGCTCGGATCAGGAGCGGGGCCCCTGGTTCAAGAAGTCCCTGCAGAAGGAAGTGCTCTACCTGGACCTGGAAGACCTGGAGCTGAAGACAGAGTTCATGGGAGGCAGTTCCCCCGACCAGACCAAGATGGAGCTCATTTTCAGGGAGCTCACCGGTACATGACTATAAGAGCAGACCTTTTCAGATGTTTTTTTGTGTGTGTAGAAACATTGAAACTAACTGACTGTGTTCATCTCCATCTCCACCCAGGGAGGTTCCAGGAAGATCCTGACCAAGCAGCCACCCGGTTCCTCCGAGTGTCCCACACTATGGACGGAGAAATGACGACATCTGACAGCGGCAAATTTGATTGGCCCAGGTGAGCACGGTGAATAAATTCGAGCCAATAACGAAACTGAGAGTCTTTATTCTGGAGCAGTTCAGCAATGATACATACGACGGGGTCACCCTTCTTGGCAGGGTTGTGCTGAAGATGAACCCCACCACCGTGCACTCCATCCTGGAGCGTGTGACCGCCGAGGATGACGAGGGGGCAGAGGACCACTCCCCCGAGGAAGAAGAGGAGGAAGGTGCAGCCCACTCTCTGAAGGACGTGTGTGACTTTGGGAAACCTGAGCCGTCGCCCTTTTCCTCGCGACGGGTCATGTACGAGAATGAAGAGGTTGGTGCTGGATAGGAGAGCTGTGGAGGGTGTTATTTCAATCATTCAAATATGAAAATAAAGGAAACGCTGGGAAAAAAAAAGATTTTAAATCTTTTTGATCGTGATGCAATTGTGCCAAATTGTTGAGTGTTAAATAGTGACGCAAGGCTACTATTGTACTAGGATTTAAATGTCACAATTAAAAAAGCAATGTAGCTTAGACTACCTGTAATCTAAAGTGGCCGTACAAAATGACCCATGGATGTCTGATATGACAAGTAACATTGTATTATCTTTAGATGGTCATTCCTGGTGACGTCGCAGAGATGACAGAGTTCCAGGAGAAGACCATGAACAACTCTCGCTTCATCCTGGAGCTGTGTCTCCCCAACGTGCAGTTATCGCTGCCCAGCAAGGCCTTCTATGAGAAATTGCACAACAGGTACACAACACATCCAGTTTGGCAGCATTCAGATCCACGTTGCTTGTACACATTGTTCCTTTTCCTATGTATTTACTGAAGTTGAACGTGTCGTTCCAGAATAAACAACGATCTGCTACTGTGGGAGCCCACCGCTCCCTCCCCAGTGGAGACGGTGGAGAGCATGCCCTACGGGGTGGGACTCTCTGTGGCCAGTCAGCTCATCAACACCTACGCTAAGGATAGCTTCAGCCAGTTCCGCTCCACCGGCACAGAGGGTAACATAAATCAACTGATGATGTATATCTAAAAAAGAAATTGCATTTCATAAGTATCTTACCATCTCGTATGACATGTTAGAAATTATTGTTTGTTTGTTTAAATTTTTTTCTAATTGTGCATTATATGGTTGGTAAATGAAAACTACTTTGGCTAATGCTTTTAAGCAGAAATTCTGAATCTAGATACGGATGTTTTAGTTTTTTTTGTCATATAATACTTTTGACTCAGTTTGTGATAAAGAACCCTGTTGTAATTGCTCGTCGAATCCATACTTCTACCTATGATGTCACTGACAAATCAAACCAACCAGCAAACCTGTCCACTGATGATGCTGACATGCCTCTGTCTGTACTGTGCTCCCAGAGGACACGAGCGGCTCCGAAGAAGAGAACCTGCAGTACTACTCTCCGGCGTCGGACCTCCACCCCAGGTCTCGCAGGAAGAGGACTAGGTCCAAGGCCCAGAGCAAGACCTCCCAGAGCCTGTTTTCCGTTGTCCTGAGTGTCAACCACGGCCTTGTGTCCATTCATACCGATGCTAAGGTGAGCCCCAAGAAACCGAGATGGTAGACAGTTCTTAACCATCCAAACCTTGCAGGTTACTATTAAGACTTATTGATTACTAATGGGACTTATTGATTTTTTTTTTACTCAATCTCTCCAGAGAGAGGACAAGACCGTGTTGAAGCATAAACATGGCGAGTTCTGGCTGGAGGTGAAGAACGCCACGCTGTTCACTGTGGCGCAGTACGAGGGCTACAAAGACCAACACTACATCTGCTTCCACACCAGTAACATCTGCATGTATCACCAAGGTAACCACACATAAACATCAGAAAACCTAGTCCCTAAATCCATATAATATCTTTGTATTACAGTTGGCATGTGCTGTGCAAAACGTTTGATTAAAATCGGGATAATGGTGAACTTCCCAGGACTTGTGGATAGAGACTCCTCCGGCACGGAAATCAAGTTGCCCTGCAGGACACGCCCCCATTGGTTAGAACCAGGCATCTACCAAACCGAGACGGTCCCTGACCGATCGTCGACAGCGTCAGAGGGCATGGGCCTGGATGCACACAGCATGCTCTCTGTTGCCATCAAAATCTCCTCCCAGAACACAGAACGCACTGTCAAGGTAGGCTCTGGTGGTGAATAGAAAACACTGGAAACACACTGATGAATGGCTTTAAAGAAGCACTGTGTTGTTTAGTTTATTTGACGGGGGCCATGCACAACACAACCGTTGGGCCAGAGTAAGCTATGTAGCTAATTTACATCTGCAGTCTCTGGGCAGGAAGACATTAAAAACAGTACAATACAAACAATTAAAAACAATACAATTAGCTCAATTTACAAACATTACATCACATGCAAAACAACATAATACAAAATCTACATGACATAGTCTCCATGTTGGAAAACAGCTGGTTCCATACAAAGGTTTAGATCAGTGATCACATGATTCCTTGAGATGTCAACAACATTTGGTAGATTTGGTTTTAGTTTTAGGCATTTCATTTCCCTTAATGCAAACCTAGTCACAGTTTAATTGCAGTTTAAGTCCCTTGCAAATGTCACCACTTATACATACTTACTAGTTGAAACCTTGTTTCGGGAAGTTGAAACCTGCCAGGGAAAATTCAGGCAGACCGGTTTATCAATTATCATTGTACATAAAACACTTGTGGCTGAGAATGTGGAGAAAAATATGACAGCAATTCATTCATGTAGCTTTAATAGAAACACAACAGAACATTTCAGACATAGTTCTATTTATTTTTTTAATTTAAGTGGTAGATCAGGGAACCTTGACATGCCTGAACAATCAGCACACACTTCATCTGGATAACCTACTTTCGTGTATTATTTGCTGTTCCTCATTTCCCCACCTGGTGCATACAATGTGGTTTTGTTTGTTAATCGTGTTCTCGGCCAGTCTGGGTCTGAAGTCCTCATCAGCCCTCTTTCTTTCTGACTGCAATGTGACCACAGTATGACCGCTTTTAAGCCCTGCAGCATATAACAAGTGTTATAAACTATTTTTATGCCTTGCTCACACTCTTTCATATCAAATAACTTGAGCACTGCTACTGCTCTGAAACCTCAGACAATGTTGCCACAGTAGCTCTGGTTAAACCTGAACCCCCTTGATCCTCGTTGAGTTTGTGGGGTGCTTGAGGTTTGCCTGATGAAGTGGTTTGGCCCAAACTATTTGGCAGCGTGGGTCGCACTTTAGCTGTTTGCTCCTTGCTTTGTTCTGCAGGAGCTACTGGTAGCCGTGGGACTTAGAGGAGCCACACTCCAGCACAGAGTGGTCCCACACAGCCTGGGCTGGTACGAGCAGGTAGGGCAGCTCGCTGTCTCAAACTTTCAGAAGATCCCATGATTCATGAGAAACATTTTCAAGCATTTTAGCTGACTCTAAGGATAATATTCATGACCAACAATGCAATTTATATTGCATCAGATGTTATTTTATGTTTTTTGTATTTCCATGCATTAGATTGTCGACTTCCTGAATGTTTCTGATGAGCCGGTGTTGGGTTACACTCCTCCCACCTCGGTCACCACGCTGCATCTACACCTGTGGAGCTGCTCTTTAGACTACAGGTTGCAAATTAAAGCTGTGCCGTTGATTCAGTTGTATGACAATAGTGCATTGTTGTCATGGCGCTTATTAAAATCACAGGTCTTTAATCTGCTTTAACCTGACCACCCTCTCTATGAGAAATGTGTTGTACTCCCCCTCAGTGATAGTGCAAATTACTAAACTACCAACTGAATATACTATATACATTGTCAACCAAAAGCCATTTGACCCAATGCAATAGCTATGTTTTAGTACAGGAGAAAAGTCCTGCGGAGTTAGAAAGATAGAAGCTGTATCTTTTAGACTCTATAAGATGGTCTTTTATAGACACATCGGTTTGTGAGGCTTGGATATTGTATTACTCATTAACTAATATAGCATGGTATCTCTATGGTACCACCAATATGAGCGAATGTGACCTAATGCATGCATTGTTTGTGCCCGACAGACCTCTTCACCTACCACTGAGATCACTGCTGCTTATAGAGACGTTCAGCGTGTCCAGCAGCGTCTCTTTGGACCTCTCGTCGTCTACGCTCAGGTACATGGCCTTCTTCCCTTGATCCAGTTGACATGTTGATATGGCAACGGCATTGTTTAATACACTGTTGCTCAGTTATGATTATTGGTTATTTTCAGGATTATCCTAGATGAAGCCGCTCTATTCCTCTCCGACAAGAGCAATGCTGTTTCTGTCAATCTACAGCGAGGTACGTTGACTTTTCAATCAGGTCTTCAATCAAGACCTGCAGGGGTTTAAAATATGTTCAGTGCTTGCGATTTGACTTGCCTGTCAACCTTGTATTTTCTAGACTATGTGCAAGTGGTGGACATGGGGACATTGGAGTTGAGGATTACTGCTGTCAAACCTGAAGTGAATAGAGAACTGGTACGAGGTTGCTGTCTCTTCCGTTGGGATATGTATGTTTAAGCTATTTTATTATATTTGTTGAGTCATATTCTGTTAATTTTCTGTCGTTGGGAGAGCAGACAGAGCCCAAATTCGAACTACGCTGCTCCAGTGATGTCATTCACATTCGGACGTGTTCAGACTCCTGCGCTGCCCTCATGAACCTCATCCAGTATGTGGCAAGCTATGGAGACCTGATGCCCCCTACTGGACAGGAGGCCAAGAGCTGCATCACCCCACAGAGGCCTAAGGTCAATAAGACAAGATAACACTTTATTTATCCAACAGAGAAAGACCAACAGTCCAGATGTGTTGAAATAATTGTGTTACTCTCTTGTAGATTAAGTGGAATATTAGATTAGACAACAATGAATATTTAACTTTTGTTATGGACAGGTGGAGTTGCCCAGCAGGCCCCCGTCTCTGGCTCCGTTGCTCCCAGAGACGGAGCAGCAGATGCTGCAGGACCTAATGAGTGAGGCCATGGAGGAGACAGATGGACAGCATGCACAAGGCCTGCAGCAGAACGGTGAGAACAGTTCATCACAATGCACAGAGGAATGTCTTAGGTCTTTGGTACCATATACCAAAATGGTATAATTTCTGATAAACATTTGTTGTTTGTTTTTTGATCATGCACAGGTGTACATGAGGTGCTCCATCAAGATCATGACCCCCCTCGCTCGGACCTCTTCCTGTTTCCGGACGAGAGTGGGAATTCCACCCAAGAGTCGAGCCCCTCCTACCCCATACTCCACTCCCCACTCATCACCCCCGTCCCCAATCTGGCCCAGGAGACTGATGACTTCTGTATCCTGGACACTCCAGGCTCCAGAGGAGATGTAGGCTCATTTACTGATCCTATGAAAATGTTGATTCAAATGAATTGATTGAAAAATCTCCCGCACACGCACAGCAGCTGACAATGCAACACCTTGTATATTAATGGTAACATTTCGGTACTAGACCTTTGTCACACTGATCAAATGAAACGCTGAGTATGTAATGACTTTGCACCATCATAATCCAATCACACTCAGTCCTGATAATACAAAAGTTTGTTGAAACCACTTTGCCTAGTATGGCATTTCTGTAATTGCTCAACGGTTATAATCACATTATGAGAAACCTAATCAACACTGGGATTTTGCCCAGTCTTTCGATAACAAGAGCATGTTTTGTGTTCAGCTTTTTAGAATGACAGGTTTAATAATGCTGTGTTTTCCACCCTAGCCTTAAGAATTCTGTGTCCTACTGCAGATACTGGGGGCTCCTGTTCTGACTTTAACAGAGCATGCAAACATGCATGTCTCTCAAATGATATGATTATTCCAACTAATGGAGTCCATGTAAACACAGCATCTGATTAATCCCAGTAATTAATGTGTGTCTGTGTCTCAGGATCGGAACCAGGAGCCTATAGTGAACCAGCTGGCCTCCAGTCCCATAATAATCAAGGACAATTACTTTAGCCAGCCTTTGGAGGGAACAGGCTCGGGCCGTGGCGCCATGAACTATCCTGTCCCAGAAGTGCGCTACCTCATCAAGGAGATCTCCGTGGTCTGGCACCTGTACGGCGGGAAAGACTTCGGGAACACCACCTTCACGGCCTCTCCTGCCAGGAGTCGGGGGTGGGAGACACACACCAAGACATCGTTACATGTTCCAACTCATCCAGTTTGTTCATGTTGCGTTATTTGAGGGTTTTGTATGTTTTTCGTGGCAGGACGACACCCTACAGCTCCCCTTGTCAGACGCCAGTCAGACAGAGCCGGGTAGGCGGGGGGGGGCGTCCCGGAGGTGGAAGAGGAAGGAACCCAGACGTCCTGATGGAGATACAGCTCAGCAAGGTAACACTCCACCAATGAAATACTTTCTCTTGCCTCATTAGCGGTAGGCTTTTGAAGGTCCATGCTGTCGTTGATGAATCCATTAATTGGCTGCGTGTGCCCCCACTCAGGTCAGGTTCCAGCACGAGGTCTACCCACAGGCCCCGGGGGCCCCTGGCTCCACCGCCGACCAGCCCGTGTCCCGGCAGGTGTTCACCGTGCAGGACCTGGAGATCCGGGACAGGCTGGCCACTTCGCAGATGAACAAGTTCCTCTACCTCTACTCCAGCAAGGAGATGCCCCGCAAAGCCCACTCAAACATGGTGAGGGAGGTGGTAATGTCACAATAGCCCGGTAATGTTAAGGCTCTTAGTTAATTTTTCTGCTTTGTTTTTCAGTTGACAGTCCGGGCGTTGCACATGTGTCCAGAGGCTGGCCAGGCTCCCCAGGAGTGCTGTTTACGTGTTTCCTTGATGCCCCTTCGCCTCAACATTGACCAGGTAACAAACAGAACCGTCAAGTTCAGTTTGTACATCAAATGAAAATAAAAACTAACCTATCCCCAATGCAGGCTTGTCTAAAAGTATTTCTGGACAATTCAGTTTAAGGAATGACCTTTGCATCTACCACGATTTTTCTTCTTCTACAGGATGCCCTGTTCTTCTTGAAGGACTTCTTTACCAGTCTCGCTGCAGAGGTAGAACTATTCTCTCCACCCGACCAGGAAGGTAAAACTACTTCACAATAGTCCTCTAAGTAACTTAGATGAGGAAGATCATTGTTAAGTAAGAACATGTCAGTGTCATGCATACATCTTTTTGTTTCTTCTCGTTGTGTCCGAAGCTCTCTGCGTATCTGTGAAGAAACCGGCTGGGACAGAGATCTCCTGCAGCTTCTCCAAGCACCCCGGCAACAACCAGGACCCAGCCCCCATCATCTCTGTGCCGGCTCAGAGGAGACTCAGCCACAACGGCCTGTCCACCTCTGGGAGGGAGGAATCCGACACCGATGCTGCCTCCTCTTCCTTCACAGACCAACCTGTTTTCTTCAGGTGAGGAAAATCTCGAGGATTGGAGGATCTCCATTATTGTATTCATTTTTTGCTAATTATTTCAGTTGGTCCAGATTTTTGCTAATCATACTATGTATTCATGTTTTGTCTTTTTTCCAACAGGGAGTTTCGTTTCACTTCAGAGGTTCCAATTCGCTTGGATTACCACGGGAAGCACGTTTCAATGGAGCAGGTAAAGGCCCGTCAAAATTAGCTAACCTTCGTATTAAGCTATTAAGCTTTGTATTAACCTTGTTGTTGTTGTTGTTTCAGGGAACCTTCGCGGGGATCGTCATTGGGTTGACCCAGCTGAATTGCTCCGAGCTGAAACTGAGACGTCTGTGCTACAGACAAGGGTATGTTTGAAATCAGGAAAAATATCAGAATAGACTAGCCGGTGTTTAGCTCATAATATCACGGGCACAAATTTGCTACAGTTAGTTGAAGTTGAAGATAATGTAGTGTACAGAATGCATTAAATCAGTGGTATTTCTTTTGTAACGGGTTGGTTTTCTTTGCAGGCTGTTGGGGGTGGATAAACTCTTCTCGTATGCAATAAATGAGTGGTTAAATGACATCAAGAAGAACCAGCTTCCGGGACTTCTAGGTGGAGTGGGGCCTATTCACTCTCTGGTGCAGCTGGGTGAGTACCACATGGGTTCTCATTATCATCGCATGCATAGGACACCAACATTCTCCACAACTCCTATTTCTATTGGAAATATTGGACTTTAAACTACTACGTTGAGTTTTGGAAAAGAGACTGTATTTCCCATGGACTTTATTGTGTCTCGTGGTAAAGAGCTACTCTCTGGGGGCTATCAGTGGTGATTGCTATTCTTGCCTTTCAGTGTGTGAAGTGTTTGGTTTCCATTAGAGCCAGGCATTACACTGCAGTTGCTCGTGAAATGAATGTTCTGCTCCTGGCATTGTAGCACTTGTTTTACACTGAGGACTTCATAACATCAAAACTACTTGTTTTTACCCTGTACCCCTTTTAACCCTGGCCGATGAAAACCCCGTTAATCCTCCTTGTCATTGTGTTCAGTTCAGGGTTTCAGAGACCTGGTCTGGCTGCCCATTGAGCAGTACCGCAAGGACGGTCGGATTGTGCGCGGGTTCCAGCGCGGGACCGCATCCTTTGGCACCTCCACCGCTATGGCCGCCCTGGAGCTCACCAACCGCATGGTGCGGACCATCCAGGTACAGTCCTTTGTCACAGCTGCCATTAGTCCAATCCCAACCTGAAGGATGGCCCTCGAGCCTAAGATGAAAAGGTCGTTGGAAGTCCCTTTTTCAATAGAGATTGAAACGAGTGTCGTGGGTCTTTTGTCGTTGGTTTAGGCGGCAGCGGAGACCGCGTATGACATGGTGTCTCCCGTGCCTGATGAAAGAGGTCCCAGAAGGATGAAGCGTATTTCTCACTACGGGCTGGCTCACCAGCCAGTGGACCTGAGAGAAGGCGTAGCTAAAGCCTACACCGTCGTCAAAGAGGTATGGAAACATTAAGCCCCGCGCTTGCCACAAAACAAGGACTCTTGAACCTACACATAATTCCTTCCTGTACGTTTGGATACAAGTTCGGCACACAAATTGGCCATCCGCTTGGGGTCCACCATTAGGTCATTCACATACACATGGAACTAGTGTTGTGATTGAGCCTAATGAAAAGGTGCCTAATGATTCTGAATTCTGATTGAGGGGTGGTGTCGTGTGATGTGTTTCCTCAGGGAATCACCGACACAGCGTTGACCATCTACGACACGGCCACACGGGAGCATGAGCACCGCGGGATGACGGGAGCGGTAGGCGGGGTTCTGCGGCAGCTGCCCCCGGCGGTGGTCAAGCCCCTGATCATGGCCACCGAGGCCACCTCCAACGTGCTGGGTGGGATGAGGAACCAGATCCACCCCGACGCCCGCCAGGAGGAGTCTCAGAAGTGGAGACAAGGGGAGGAGTAGTTGATTTACCCCTCCTCTCACGGAAGGGGAAGAAAATAACATTATTATTGCACAAAATATGCGCTGCCAGTGACATTTCACATTTCAACGACTGTAGACTGCTCGGCACTTTTTAGACTGGAAGATTTTGGTGTGTTTTTTTTTTTTTTTTTTTTGCTATTTTGAAGGAAAAAAATGCTTTTAAGGATGAAATTTAAGTAAACCATCTTGTAAATAGGGTTTCATCTCATATGATATGTGGCACTTTGGGTTCATGTGATTTGGCTTGTGTTAGAATATGGCAACATCTCCCTCATGGTGCCTTCATAGTAGGTTATCTAATGCAATGTTAAGAAGAAGGGACGTCATGAGCGATGGGAAAATGTATGCCAAACAGCCACATATCTTTATGTGGTGACAGTTCTGTTTCATAAGTGTAGTAGAAATGGGTGGAGAGTCCATTGCCTCATGAGATGCCTACATAAGCTTCATTCATTATGTCAACAAACAAGTCATATCCAACGTGTGATGTCCTCAAATCCATACAATGAACAATTGTTACTTCTTGTATTCCAAATATGTAATAGTTCATGCATATGTAAACTGTAAGGGTAGTCACAGCAGTGTGAATGTTTTTGTTCATAAATGGCACCCTCTAGTGACGGGGCATGTAAACTAGAGCACATGAATGATAAATGGGGCAAAGACCTGAATTTATTCTTACGGTTAAGCTTATTTTGGCACCTGTAACTACTGCTGGCCAAAGTCTGCATCAGTTTAAGACCTGTAACCAAAGTCTTCATTATTATCAGCATTATTATCATGCTTATTGATTTTTAAGTTTATGTTTAAATGTTAAAATTGAACGTTACGCTTTGTGATCTGCAGTCTTTGAATCTGCTCTGTTCCTTGTTGTAAATAAGTGTACAGGTAATTTTTGGTCTTTGTATTAAAAGCATGCATTGTTAAATTAAAAACGGATACATGACAATAAGAATAAGATGCATTTTCCATTTCATGTAGTGCTAGTTGTGTCCTAGTTTAGATCATATTCACAACAACGGGTCTGTTTTCAAACAGGAACCGAAGTGTTTCGTTCGTCTAGGCGTTGCCATGGTGATAGCCAGCAAGTCGTGGACGTCTTTATAACTGTGTTATATAAGCTGTAGTGTAAACAGTTTGGTAGATTAATAACCAGTGTTTTCACGGAGATGGTGGACCTAACTGTTGATTTGAACACTTTCTCTTTTGAATCTGGTCTCCGTGACAACGAGAAAGAAGTCCTATCTCTTCGTGCACGCGCTAATCGACTCACTATTTGTGGGTGCGCTCACGCTGTGTTTTTATGCAAGCTTTCTCATTCACTAAGGTACGTCATCGTTGTTCAGTGACACCATAATACCGTAAGATAAATACATGACATGTTAATTGATTGATTTTTTTTTTTTTTTACCATATTAGAGAAGCAGTCAAACGTCATGCGTCAGACTGCGACAGAAACAACCTGCGTGTCGGGATACTTGGCATGGGGCACATCGGCAAGCAACTGCTCATATCACTTCTCGAGACAAGTGAGATACAACCTGCTCAAATTAAAATCTCTACTCGAAGACCAGAAAGTGCAGGTACATATCCCACCTACCTTATACCCGCTAATGGGGCCTATGTGAACTTTGTTTTAATTCGTTTCTAACTGTTTTTCAGTGGAGTGCTCGCAGAGAGGAGTAGAATGTTACTTTGACAATGGCCGACTGGCCGCTTGGGCCAACGTGCTGTTCCTGTGCTGTCTGCCCTCTCACCTCGCCGCAGTCAGTGCGGACCTGCGCTCTCACCTGCCAAAGCACTGTCTGGTGTACAGCTTCATCACTGCTGTGCCC
>OMNO01003044.1:2292-12614 GCA_900303215.1 Trachyrincus scabrus | reverse complement strand
ATATAGTTAGTTTTGGCCCTAAAACCCTCCATATGACAGAGCTAAATGACAAAATGGCATTTAGAAATGGGTATCGATGCAAACTGTGTATTTTAGTATATGCTGGTGGGGACTACACATAAGTGAACTCTAAAGGCTATTGCTCAAGCTGTGTTAGGCATATGCATTTAGTTGAATTTACAAACCACTATAATATTCCTATTCTAAACTGTATGTCAAATGGTGATGTTGTGTTTCTCCCAGGACTATGAGGCTATGAGGACAGCTGCCTGCCATGACTGATGTGGAGCCCGTTGTGACAGACTTTGCGTCCACGGGGCGTACAGGACGACGTAACGCCATCCCAGACCTCCTGGGGTCCAGCGGATCCGCAGGCTCAGCAGAGCTGTCCAACAAACTGGCGGAGCTCTCTGTTGTGGGTGCGGACATTTTTCGCTCTGTTTTCTTCTTACAGCGGGACATACAGTCTAGTCTACATATACAGTATTTCCTTTCCAAAAGCATGTTGTTTTAAATGTGTCAGTATTGCAGTATTTTGATATTCATGTGAAACGATAATATATCATAGAATGAGTCCATAACATAGGAGTCGAGCCCTTGGTTGCAGCTCTGACCATGATGGGCATTCATATGACCATGGACACATTATCAGCCATTTAGTGTATTGAGTGTAGTCATTTAGTGTACTCTGTGATCTTATCTTAAGAACAGAAATGTGAGCAATCTTACGCACAAAGGTGAGAGCAGAAATCCCAGGTTCAGCAGGTCAGAGTAACTCACACTCGTTAGCCGTGGATCTTAGCAGCGCGGGCCAACGCAGTGAGTCGCTACCACTGTCAAATCATGTGGCGTAATAACCTTGGGGCACGACCCCATTACTACTGCAATAACCAGTAACCAATAACCTCAGTAGTTACCCTCAGTAGTTAACCAGTAGTTAGCACTCAGCAGCACCCTAACTCCCACACCCTCAGGCCCCAAGAGAAGCCCCAGCAGACACTGACTGCATCACATGAATAGCTAGGTGTTAAATCTGCATAGAGGCTATACATGGACATTTATGGGAACACATGTATTATAGAATAATATGCACGGTATGTCTCGATGCATGTCTGTGCCTAAACACTAGCCTATGTGTGTATGAATATTGTGTTCTTGTGTAAACATGTTTTGTGTGTGTGTGTGTGTGTGTGTGTGCGCACACGTGCGTGCGTGTTTCTTAGAGGACGCCAATGGAGCAGGCGAGGGTTCGTCCTCCAGCCCGACTCAGAGCCCCGGTGATGGGGAAGAGAAGGCCGAGGATACATAATGCCATCTTTTATTATCACCACGGACCCCTCAGGTGAACGGACCACTCGTACACTACAGGGCCGGATGTGGTGTGATGGTGCAGATGGAGTGATTCACCAGAGTATAGTTACAAACGACAAGTGGATGAATGGATGGAGGCCAATAAGAAGGACTCCTCTTACATTGTTTTTTTTACCCTGGAAATCTCCTCTACAGGTTACCCCGTCCCCCAAACTGGTCTGAACATGATAAACTGCCACTCATTGTCGCTATGCAACAGTCAGGATAAGGTCACTAGATGACATAGCAGATATGTGGTGGATATATGAAATAGTAAATAACTATGACTCAGTTCAGTTAAGTGATCATAATACCAATTCCAATGATGACGGTAATACAATAATAATAATGGCGGTTGGTGATTTTATTATTATAAAGAAAGGTAATCAAGGTGGTCCGTGAATCTTAATATCCCCTGTGTGGATAACAATCTGTTATTGATTAACACATTGGAAGTGTGTCCTGTTAGCATGTGCAGTCCAAACTAGTGAAGTCATTACAAACAGCTTTAACTGTGGAGAATTTGGCAATGAAAAAAAAGGTTTCTTATTTGAACAAAATGTTGTACATTATATGATGGCCTCAGTTCCAATCAAAAGCTTCTTGTCTGAATGTCAACAATGTAGTTGCAGGATTGTCTCTTTTAGGACAAGGGAGTAGTTTGAAATGAAAAACATTCCGTTAGGTAATGTAAAATACAACTTTTATCTTCTCTGTGGTTTACAATGACGTGTTCCAATGTAAATCTCTGCCTTTTGTGTGTTTTAATTTGTATATCAACATTCATTACTAAATTATAAATGAATAGTATGTGTATGTCAAGTCTGTATAGTTTTACATTGCAGTATATTTGCACATACCCTGTAAAAAGATGCATTTCAAACTTGACTGCCGCTAATAAATATTGTGCTTTAGACTACATATATTTCCTATGGGTGTTTTTTTAAATAGTTCATGCTAAATATATGATGTGTGTGTATGCTTATTTACATAGCCGCTTATAGTATCAAATAGAGTAGACTAGGCCTATATACTTAGTACTATCTCCAGCCACGGGGAGGCGCCGAGACCCTTATGCTCTCGGTCAAAATACGAAGCATTAATAATAAGCTTATATAATATGAATATGTTTGTGTATAGTATATATTATTATGAGAATTTGAATTATATATATAATAAAATACATATAAGTGCAATTATTTCCCACCTGGTAGGCTATATGCACCTGAAACCCTGACTCTAGTTCAACTCTTGGTCATTTTTTAGGCGTGTTGTGCCTGTTGTTATAGTAGCCTAGCCTACCATTTTCATGATTTCTTTACCAAGATGGAAAACAAAGCCGCCTTTATAGCTGTATTCGGGCTAGAGTAGCTACATGGGAAAGGGGACAGCGGTAGCTAGGCCTACTGTGAGCCAAATTAATCTGCCGTGCGCGCGGATACAATCACGGCCGTTTGTGTTCGTCATCAAACAGAAATCTCGTGGGATTGCAATGAATCATGAGATGGCCATAATGCACTTAAGGACAATGGCCTGTCAAACAGGCTGATTCCAGCTGAGTGGTTCTCCCCCGACACATCCATCACCCGCCCTTAGGCCGACATAAAACATATTAGCCTACATTTAAGAATGTATAGGCTATTTGTGTGTTTGCTATCAATCCTAATATGGGCTCATGTTGTAATTGAAAAACCATTGTTGAAAAACCAGATCATGTCTGATCATGTCATTATTAGTAAATGCTCGTAAAAGACAACTGTATGTTATTAGGGGTCCAGTTGAGCTCGAGCTTTGACCGATTCAAACAGCGGGGAGAAAAGGGGTCTCTTTAGACCAATCACGTGTTGGGGAAAATCTCCTGAGCCAATGACAGGCCAGCCCCCGGCGCACATATTAATGAGTGCGAAAATTATTCAACCGATTAAGAGAAAAGTTTCCGAAAGCTTTCATTCTCCTCCTTTTACTTCACTGCTCATACAGCTCCGCCATGGTCGACGCATTCTGTGCCACTTGGAAGTTAGTCGACAGTGAGAACTTCGATGACTATATGAAAGCACTTGGTGAGTTAGCCTATACCTCTCTTGCGATGTTATTTATACTTTCAATCCATCGTGACGATCAGTATGTGTAAACATGTGAAACTTGGTTTCTCCTGGTAGGTGTTGGGTTTGCCACCAGGCAGGTGGGCAATGTGACCAAACCAACGGTGGTCATAAGCCAGGATGGAGACAAAGTGGTGATCAAGACTCAGAGCACCTTCAAGAACACCGAGATATCTTTTACACTCGGAGAGGAATTTGACGAGGCCACTGCCGACGACAGAAACTGCAAAGTAGGCCTATACGAAATGACAACTTTATTAAAATAAATTGATAGAGATGGCCTAGTAATGGCCCGTTAGAGACCTGGTAAACCTTTACTAACGTTGTTCAGAACATCTTCATATTTTCAGGCATACACATGAACCGTTTTTAGCAAGAAACAACTTTTCAAAATATAATTTTCCTAACTTTACAGACTACCGTCTCCCTCGATGGGGATCAACTTATTCAAGTCCAGAAGTGGGATGGCAAAGAAACCAAATTTGTCAGAGAAATTAAAGACGGCAAGCTGGTCATGGTAATAATACATCAATGATATATTACATTAATAATCATCCCGTTATTATTAAGATTATTGACTATATATAACTAGAAATAAGTAAGAACCAAGCACCTCTACAGGCCTATATCTGTTTTCACTCTGTGGATTTAACAGCCGAATATGATGCATGGATTCACAGAGAAATACTATCAACCATTCATATGCTGTTCAATTCTGATGTAGGCTAATATAACTGGAGAGTGAAACAATGCAACCCACCTTCCCTTAAGCATATACATGATATAGGCCTATTTTAGATATGATACAAGTTACAACCAGGGCCGTGTCAGCCTGAGAGGACTAGTGTTTAATTCTAGTGTCCATTTAATATCCTACCTTGTCATGTCAAACATAAGTATGCTGATTTAGGACAGGCTACTATTGTTTAGCCTACTATTGTTTAGCTTACTATAAGATAGCGTCAGACGTAGGTTCCCTTAAGGTAGCTCCTAATGGGTGGGCTTAAAGGTTTTGACAGACGTGTGAAACGTGCGGCGAGGATGAGGATGCTCACTAGCTCCCATCCTGAGAAGAGAACACCACCAAACTAAGTCTGGCAGTTGATAGGATTTGAACTTGCCAATCAAAATCTAGACTGGTAGTATCTTGAGCAAAATCATTTTATTTAGTGAAGTATACATTCTCTGCACCGCTTTGCAAAGGTACAGTAATGGTATTAGTATAGACACACCCTTGGTTCTGGTCGTATTTAATGTGTTGTTTTTATTGAACCTTTCTCTGCAGAATTTGGCTTTTGAAGATATCCACGCTGTGCGCACATACGAGAAGGCATGACTTGTCTGACGTCCCTGCTCTGAACATGTAGGCCTACAACACATTGTTTTCAGTAGGCTTTTATTTACTGTAGGCTACTATGCTTACCTTTTCAATCCAACCTGCTCCATATGTTTTACAAGACGATATGGTAATGTTTTTCTTTCTTTTTTTTAAGATTTCTTTTTATATTACATTTTCATCGTGATGAAAATAAAATACAAAGGGTAAATGCACCTGCGTGTCTCTGTGTTTGTTGTGTTATATCCCATTGTGAGTGTTATATGTGCAAACTGTACATTATTATCTTACAACGTATTGTTATTGTGTTATTAGACACACACTAACCCCATAATAGGCTTGTAGGCTATAGGCTACTGATTTAACTTGTGTTTGCCCTGCCGAAGTGTAACATTAAATTAGGTCTGGGAGGCCTTCTCTTACTTATTCTAATAGTCTATTGAAATAATAACAAGTAGCCTACTCAGTAGGCTATATTTTGTAATAATTCACTTACGGAAATTCGTGCGTAAACATGCACAGAAATAACACGCAGTAAAAATGACCAAAATAAGTAGGCCAAATGATCTACTAGTTTGGTTCTTGTATGTCATCTAAGGTCCGTTTTAATGAACCCCTGCAGCGTCTCCCCGATAGTCCGGTTCTGTTGGGTGGTGTGGGTGCGGGGTCTCGTCCCGGTGCCAAGTGAACTACGGTTCGGTTCGCTTTAGGTGTGAACGTGATTCGACCCAACTACGGGAAGCGAACCAAAGAAGAGTACATCATGGGTTGAAGGTGGCAAGTTTTGCCGCGCACTGGGAAATCAACATCGAGTCAGGTAGACATAAACAAACAGGAACAAAGGGTAGGGGAAGCGTACAATATTTGGTTCGCCTGACAAAGTCCAGTGTGAACGCTAACCGAACCAAATGAAAAATGCAAGAAAATATAAACTTCACCCCTGAATCATCCGAGTCTACCGACCCCCCACCCCCCACACGCGCTTGTTGGACAAGTGTCAGTGTCTCTGTCACATGACCAATTAACTTCCGGTTTACAAAGCGGGTGACAGCCCAAAACATACACCACACATGATACATCCACGCAACAGCCCTATGCTGTAGTTGTTCTAAGTTTAAAGAGCAGACTAATAACGATGGGGCCGGTTCCTTTCTTCACTCTCTGGGCATCGATACTTTTATATCCAGATCTCCTCATCGCTGCACCGGTAGAAAACGTTCGCCTGTCGAACAGAGGTGAGTGGTGGACAAGCAGAGTTTTGGCAGCTGGAATAAGGAGGCAATAGTCTTTTCATCCTTAAAATAGATCACATTACAGTTCAATTACTAAACGTGCAGCGATGACAGTGTGGCAGGTGTATGTGTTTACATTTGATTAACAATACATTTAGGACGTAAATGCAAAATGCCTCTCACGCGTCCAGTGGCGGTTCTAGACCATTTCAACTCGGGGACCAGGCTGGGGCCAGATGTTCTGTCAGGGGGGGCCGGGGACATGAGACCATATTGTTCTCTCAACAAAACAACATGTTTAATACCACTGAATATTGCAAACATTTTGAGTAACAGTTTCAGTATTTAAAGATCCACATATGCATAGTGATACTATAGTGTTTTGATACTATAGTGAACACTATAGTATATTATGTGCCGGAAATATATCAGCATGACATGTGTTGGTTGCATGTGTTTTGGGAGGATATCCCTCCTCCAGGCGTTCTCCCTGGTGAGATGACAACGCCTGGGAACAGGTTAGAGACAGCCTGCACCAGTCTGCTCCAAAACGGGCCCACCGCATTTGGTGTTCATTTATTAGTCTTAAAAAAAAAGAAGTGATACTATAAAACTGAAACTAAATAGAATGGGATCTCACAACCTAACACTGAAATAAAAACGACAAAGAACCCCTAAAGAAACTGAATAAAAATAGAAATAGAAAAAATTCAAACTGAAATCCCTCTGATGCAAATACTCATATGCAGTATGTCAGAACACCGGCAACCCCGCCCTGTCCCAGAATTAACAAAACCAGAATGCATTTTTATTTATTAAAGTCAACAGTGCACACGTCAACTATACCACACCTAGTATGTTATCCGGAGCAGGAGGCTAGATCTCAGGCTATTGGAAGTGCAAGGGCAATAATTGTTTTACTCTCTTTGGGTGTCAGATGCTACCCACTACAGTCATCTTCCAGAACCAGGGAGGTTTTGGCACATCACAGACCTCCACCTAGATCCCACGTACCACCTGACAGATGACCCGACGAAGGTCTGCTTTTCATCCAAAGGCGCCCCCGCCATCAAAGCAGGCATTTATGGGGATTTCCTCTGTGACTCTCCCTACAGCCTCATTCAGTCGGCCTTCACACAAATGAGTCAAGTGACCCCGCAGGCAGACTTCATTATATGGACAGGGTACGTGTTTGTGTGTGTGTGTCGCACCACAATATTCCCACGATTTTCTTGCTTCCTCATGTGTATGCAGAAGTGTGTTGTTTTAGTGCGAAGTGGAGTTTATTAAGGAAGTAGAGTTTACTAAGAATGTAAGTTCATCACTTGATTTCCTGTTACACAATTCATGATAGGGTTGATTTGCCGTTCTAAGGCATAACCCTCCCACATTGGGGATGAAACCAATATCTGAGACTTAATACTCCAGCTAGTTGAAGATCTACTCTCATATTAAACTCATGTAGTCTACACAAACACAACCAAGCAGTACTTTATAGGTATCAGAATATTATGTTATGTATTTGCTCATTTTTCATTGCGAGTGTGTATCACAGTTTGGAGGTATTTTTTGCAATTTTGTGACTATATATTATATACGTATATAGGCCATAGGTCAATAATGTTGGAAACTATCCTATTTGCACTCTTTGGTACAACCCCATTGCTAATGATAACATAAGTGATCCCAACAATGACCCCTGACACCAGTAGCACACCAGCTGTTTCTCAGAAGCCTTACAGGTAGCCTTATAATGGGTAGCATTTGTTTCCATCTCCCAGGGACAGTCCACCCCATGTCCCTGCTGGTGAGCTGTCTACCGACACAGTGATCCAATTGATCAGCAACATGTCTGAGACTATCAGAGACCACTTCCCCAGACTACCTGTCTTCCCTGCCTTGGGTAACCATGACTACTGGCCTCAGGTACAGCCCTGCCCCTTTCACACTATGGTTAGCCCAGGGCTAAGGAGTTAGCCCTGGGCTACCTCCTTACTTAGCCCTGCGCTAACTCCTTACTTAGACCTGGGTTAACTCCTTACTTGGACCTGGGCTAACTCCTTAGACCTGGGCTAATTCCTTAGCCCTGGGCTAGCTCCTTACTTAGACCTGTGCTAACCCTTTACTTAGACCTGGGCTACCTCCTTACATAGACCTGGGCTACCTCCTTACTTAGACCTGGGCTAACTCCTTACTTAGACATGGGGGCTAAAGGCCCTGATATACTTCAAACAAAATCAAAATTGACCATTTTGTCTATGTTTCCCTGTTTGTTGTAAGGACCAGATGCCCACCTCGACTAATGCCATCTACCAGGCTGCTGCCAAAGTGTGGGCACCCTGGCTCCAAGCCGAAGCCCTCAGCACCCTCAGAGAAGGTAGTCACCCTAGATGTAAATGTAAATGTACATCTGCATTACAATTGCTTTGCTAGCTTTTTTATTTGTTTGTTTATTTATTAAAGGATGAGCTCAAAACGCTATAGTCAGCTAGTCTTCCTGGGGTCCACACATAACACATAGACACAGATTTGTAAAAACTGAATCAATGAATACAATAACACCAATGAAATGGAGATCACATTAAGACAAACTAGTGTAAATATATCCAGATATCATCCATACAATTTTATAAAATTATTATTTTACAATCACGTGACATACAAGCAGACACTGATGCTGTATTAATAATAATTACTAATTTCTAGAGGTGTAACGACCTTGAATCAAAATCGGAAATCAAAAATTATGAACATCCGATTTTAAATTTCGAAGTGGAAAAGGAGTTTGCGATTCTGTGAGTGACTTCACGTCATACAAGGGCTCCAATAAAAATGCGTTGCCGTTGCCATTCGCGTCAAGTCAACACAGCGCCCCACAATCAATGTACAAAGAATGGTTATGAGTGAAAGTGACTAGCTGACACTTAGCCATTCAAAATTGAAGCACAGCTATTTTTTAAGCTTAGATGGAGCCATTGGATGCACCGCAACACAGACAGCGGAGCACCTTCCATTAATTATTATGGCAGCGTTTCCCAGCCAAATGCAAAAGCTGAGCAGGCATACGTTACGTCATTCAATAATGCATTTGCACTGAAGTACATGGGATTGGGCAAAGCTAATGATTTTGAGTACATTTGGATGCACAGAAATCGGCTAACACCATGGCTAACTAGTGGTATGCTAGTGTCAGTGACAACAACAAAGATTCAGCATGCGCTACTGTGATACTTCCTGTTATACAGGTCCATGTATAGTCCAATATACATAGACCTAATACGCCCCTAACATCTATTTGGTTAGCAGCTTAAGGGCTAAACAGGAGGTGAACAAATTGAACTCGAAAACCCTACTGCTTCTTTATCAGCGGTATGGCAACATTTAGTTTTCCCTGTGAGTTATGAGAACAATGTGTGTTATTGCCCAAGCAACATATCAAACATATGTTGACATATTCACAAATGCCAATAGAACGTTGAAAAAAACAACGAATGGTTCCCAAAGTGTTTTATTAACTGTGATATTATTCCATAGTTGTGTGGCTCTGTACAGGAATGATCCCCCACACATAGATGGTTTGGTACCTCCTTTGTTCTTCTTTTAAGGATGATATGAAACTCAAGAAGGACTCAATGTGTGACACTTTCTCCTTTGTTCTTCTTTTAAGGATGATATGAAACTCAAGAAGGACTCAATGCGTTACACTGTCTTCTTTGTTCTTCTTTTAAGGATGATATGAAACTCAAGAAGGACTCAATGCGTTACACCGTCTCCTTTGTCCCTACTGCTCTACTGTGCCACTTAAATAGCACTAATCTGCTTATGGCACACTGTATCTGAACTTCTTGTTCTTGTTGTTGTTTTATTATTGTTCTTGTTGTGCTGTCTGTTTGTATTCATATTGTGACCCTGGCTGCAAAACAATTTCCCTTTTAGGGGCAATAAAGAACATATTCATGACAATTCTGCCACTTCATCATCAATAGACTTTTCCAAGCGGGTGAACATGTTTGATTTGTACAATTTGTATGTGTACTGTCCTATGGATTTGTATGTGATTGTGTTTGAGCTATATGAACCAGTGTGTTGTGTATGATTCTCTCCCAGGGGGTTTCTACTCCCAGCTGGCTCGGCCTGGCTTGCGTGTGGTCAGCCTCAACACCATCCTCTACTACAGCCCAGATAAAGCCACAGCCAATGCTAGTGACCCTGCAGGCCAATACCAGTGGCTGCAGGGCACTCTGGAGAAAGCTGCACAGAACCTGGAGAAGGTAGAGGCCTTCATATTATTAGGAACCTGCT
>OMNO01002968.1:262-11513 GCA_900303215.1 Trachyrincus scabrus | reverse complement strand
TTACTTTCGAGATAATTCCCTCCTTTCTTCCAACCTGAGCGCTAACAAGCAGAGAGAGACAGGGCTCGCCCTCTCTCTACACTCCATAGTACACATCCACTCTGCAACTCACTATGCGTCCCCACAGTACACATTAAAGAGCTGGCCCATAATTCTACTAAATCCACAGGGGCCGAAGCACACAGGCCCCCTCATATTGCATTGGAGAACCCTAGGCTGCAAACAACACATACAGGCACGCTTCCTGCATAGCCCATATATAAGAAAAGACATATATTACATATATACATAGAAAAATATAAACAATTACATAGCGGTGTGGTAAAACAGGTTATGCCCTATAAAGAGAATGGGTCAGTTTTTATAGTCTTATAGACGATGTGTTTCAAACCTTTGCTTCCTTAGACTGGGAACTAAAGTGAACTAAAGTGCCTTTCACATTACAACGGTGACAGCGGCAATATGCTCTGCGCCTGCTGCTTTGCAAAGCAGTGATAGAACAGCGTTTGCTTTGTTTGTGTCGAGCGGGAGAAGATGAGGCAGATGTTTACAATACAGGGGGGAGATATTATTAGCTATGTACTTATCTCTGTACAAAACAGCTCCCGCTCTCATCATCAGACAAAGAAAGAGAACGTACTGTATATGCAGTGCAGATCGGTTCCAAACATATGTGGCTAAATAGACTAAACTAGTGAAGATAAGTCTACTACCCACGCCCTGGTACATAAAAGTAGCAGACCCATAATTAGTGCTACGAGTGACACCTGTGTTTGTCCTACGGTGATGCCTCTGTGAAATGGGCAGTGGTGGGTTTAAGTACTTTACTTTTTTTTTTAAACTGTGCTTCTACTCTTTACTCAAGTATATTTTGAGCCAGTAATCTACTTTTTACTTCTCTACATTTGCCATTCATACCTTCATTACAACTAGTCTGCTCTAAATGCAGGGATTGAGTGTACGAGCGCGAGGAGCACCTCTACTGCAGATGCCAAGGTGACAGCTGCCTGCTGGAAGAAAAATAAGCACCACCTGTCTTCTGACCGCGATGCTATGATGACGGAGCAAAACTCAGAACAAGAGGCAGCTTCCAGTGACAATCCCTGGCAAATTAACTTTTGAGTAATGTATTAACCAGGTACTTTTTTACTTTAGTAGGTTTCTCAAATGGTAATTTTCACTTTCACTTTCACATTTTTTATGGGAGTAATTGTACTTTTACTTCAGTATAGATTTTCAGTACTCTACCCACCACTGGAAAAGGGTCTATTCCTGTCCGTTTGAAACATATTTCAAACATCCGTTTGAAATATGTCTGTAACATATATTAGGCCATATGTTACATGAGGATGATGCACTTATAATTTCTGTTATGTTCTGATCTTTTCTCTTACCTGTGTTAAGTGTGTTCAGCTTGGCTGTAATATCCGTTAAGAAAGCCAAATCCAAACGCCACGCTTTGGATCTTCCAGTTGTGTATATTGCACATCCCTGAATCTTTGTAAGAATTTCCCCCTACTCAGCCACTTCATGGCTGAGATGTATTCTTTGAAAGCTTCACAAACAGCTTCCCCGCTGGTTTTTCCCTTCATGGGAATCAGTAGAAGAAGTAGTTCTTCTTTTGTGACATATCTTCAAACACCATACGAATGACAATGCATAGCCGTGATGTGTCGATTACGTCGGTTGATTAATCGAACTGGAGTGAAGAAAAGACAGTTATCAATATCTTTTATCAGCCAACATTTCAGAACGTCTTGTTATGGTACTCCTTGATAACTAGATAAGTGATTTCTTGCTTGTTTTTGTTAATTCCCCATCTTCGTATGGCTTTTTGTGCTTTGCGAGTATATGGTTCACCTTGAAAGATTCAATGGTGGCTGCCTTGGGTGGGAGCACGTTTAATTCTTAGTTTGTCTAACTTTTTGGGTGGGAATTCTGTATTGAAATTAAAATGGATGGTTTTGAAATGTCTCTCGAGGTTTCCTCTTTTTAGGAATGAACCGGTATCTCTAGCGAGATACTTGCATGGCAGATGAGACACACTGGTTTTTAATTAAACAGATGTGAAAAAGTATTCCTTTTCCCAGTCACTAAAAGTGATTTAGTGAGTGGTTTTTGGCCTTTTATTGCTGGGATCAGAGCTCATTTTTGCTCAAAAACCAACGCTAATCAACATTAGGTTTTGGACTTTCAGATAAGAATTCTGGCACAACTGACACCTGACAAATGCAGGTCAAATGTCTGACTTCATTTGATGATTTGACATCAAATCTCACTCGTCACTTTGTCGAGTGACATGACGTCTCATGGGTGACACTAAGAGGTGCTATTGCATTTCAAATATGAAAAAGGTTATCAAAATAACTGATGAGCATGAGATTAGAAGACAAAATAATTTAAATATTTTAAATTAAAGACAAAAAAATACATTTAATTGGGAGGTCGACTCTGCGTGACGTGAAGATCTACCAGTCGATGGCAACCTTTTGGGAACCATTGGCGTATACTAGATTTCTTACTCTGTGGTTGTTCTTCAATAACCACCTTGCTACATTTCATTACTGTTTTAAAAAGTATTATCCCGTATATATATACTCATAAACTAGCTAGCTAATTCCCAATTTATCCTCTCATATTAGGCAACATATTTAACAAAGCCAATATGGGCCCGATATGCTTTAATATTGAAAAGAGAAAGCAGATTTAAACTAATCTTTAAGACGTCAGGGAAAGTCAGTGAAATATCTGCTTCTGATAAAATTAAATGAAATAAAAAATTGGGCAACAGTGCAGTCAAAACAGGTTAGCGTTCTTATTCATGTTTTTGTAGGGGGTGGAGGTACGAGGAGGTACTATAATACACATTTTACGTGAAAGTGTAAGAGGCGGGAACCCTACTTTCCTGTCTTCCCGCAGGTGAAAACAGTTGGGCCACAGGCAGCTAACGAGTACAGAGAGGAGGAGGAGGAGAGGCAGCTGCTATTCATAGAGAGAGAGGCTGATAACCACTGGGAGAATAGTGTGAGGATGGAGAAGAGAGACAGCCAGAGAGGGAGAGAGACAGAGAGAAGGAAAGAGATATTTCTAGTATATGCATGTTGGGGGGTGTAAATATGTATATTGACACACTTCAACATCAAGCAATCCGTGTGTGTGTGTGTGTGTGTGTGTGTGTGTGTTCCAGTGAGTATGTGTAGGTTTGTTTGTACACATCTATTTGAAACAGAGACCAAGAACAAAGAAAACAACAGTGTGTTTCCATGCAGCCTTCAGTGCACGTGTGACATTGACACAGCAGTGTAAACATCTCAATGCATTATGCATTGAGAAGTCCTATAGGAAGCCACCAACCATCTCACCACCATCAATGTGACATTCCAGCACAACGAAAACAACATTGCACAATTGATTGCTCACACTTCTTTGTTTTATGAAATAAAACAACAAACAAGCGTTAAGTATACGAATGCATTTGTGGTGCCAGTTTCTTACGTAGATGCAGTGTTTAAATGTAGATTGCAATCAGGGTTCTGGTGTATCGAGCTTGATGAGAGGAATTCCACTTGGCAGCCAGGTAACGAAAACATATTGTTCCCGTCAACTCAGTGTGGGATCAGTTACTACGGAAGACTTGTTTTGTGTTACTACTGTGAGGACAACACCAGTGAGTCACGAGTCAACGAGTGATGAGGAATAAAGCAACAGGGAGAAGTGTGACAGATACTTGTTAATATCTGAAGCTCAGCGAGGACTGTGGATGAAATCAAGTGACCCTTTTCATTATTAGGGCAAGTGTGCTAACAGTGCTTTAATTAGCGCTGCAACGCTGCCCTGACCCCAAAACCTGAGAAGTAGGTCAGGTAAAGTAGCTCTTTGCTTAGATACAGCCAAACATAACAGTGATTAAGGTGAAACCGAGCGCTGACCGAGGTCGACAACAATAATTACTGAAGTTCCCAACAGGATGAAAGTTTGAAGAATAAAAGTCAAACATGAAATCCCATTCAGAGCATATCTTACTTCATTCTAACACAGCATATCTAACACATTAGTACAAAACATTGGTGGAACGTTGTTTCTTCAAGGGTTACTTGGATCGTGTGTACATGAGAAGAAGCGCCGGCCATGTTGTGTATTAGTATGAAAGGGAGAGGGAATACTCTACTGAATACGACATTCAGTGACGTTGAATCGGTTTGGATGTCAAATAATGAATACATAATTAACATATTGTGGCATACTTTGTTTTCGTGAATGAGTTTGTAAATAATATGATTTTGGGACTGGCTAACAAGGTGAGAAAAGCAATTCATTCATTTCAGGGAGTCGTTAAAATTCATTGCTTGTCTCTCTGAAAGAAAAAAAAAAGAACCACTTGACTCAAAAATGGTTGCTTCCAATCATCCAATTGTTTCACAAGCAGATGAGTATACAAGTTAGACGTATAAAAGAAGCCCCTTGGGTTTTGGTGTAGTCTTTCTACCAGCAGATCAGGTAATTAATGACCATGATCAGTGTGGGTTTGTAGCTTCACAAACCACTGGAATACGTTGGTGTTAATCGGTGTCAAAGTCGTTTTTTAGTTGCCAAGGATTAAGTCGGCCATAACAGTCACTTAAGCACAAACGGCTAAAGATTGATCTAAATCAATCTAGATCTAAATCAAAAGACGGCCACAAAAAGCCAACGAGGAAAGGACTCAGAATTGCAAAACAGCTTTGATGGTTTGAGGCTATCATTTCAACATGGTGGCATGGATGACATAGGGGCAGGCTATATGTAAAACATATAATATATTTGCATCCAAACACATTATTGTTCAACAGAGCAGTACAGCAGAACCTGCCTACTCATAAATATTCCCTGAGCCTTCGTTATTAAGAGTAATGACTGTGGATATAGGTTGTGGACATTTAGCCTCCGGCAAGACATCACTTTGCATTGTCTAAATCAAGAAAGAGTTGGTTCGAAGGTTGTACTCTGCTCTGAGCTGAGAAGCAGGCCAAGCTAACCCAGTCGGACCGGGCTTTTACTCACTAAGCATGATCAAATAACAGCTGAACGCTCTCCTGGCGTTGTGGGTTTCAGGCAATGTGTGCATGACAGTCTCTGCTCTTTCTGCTCCGGGGGTATTCTGGGGGAGGCTTGTTTGCAGTGGAGTAAATGCAGATGAAGCCAAATATAATTAATGATCAGCATAGCGTGCATTAAGATGAATAAAAGGTCATTGTGCAAATATTGGAACCAGTCTGTGTTCTATGTGCGCGTGTGTGTGTGTGTGTGTGTGCTGGATAACTGGATACCCTATACAAATGGTATATACGATAAACGATTAATTTCAATGAAACTTGCTCACGCAGCACATACGTCTAGCGTTTTCCTGTTTATATCAGACCTATGGGACTTTGTGCATTAGCAACGTCTGTGCATAAAAGTTAACAACTGTATCTGCATAATCCTCTTACAGGTATTTTCTACAGCACAGCGATATACAATATGTGCATTGGGACAGGACTGTAGCCGTAAGATGCTATCCATTATATCAGGTTGGAAACGAGCCACCGTCTTGGTGCTGGGTGCTTATGCCTAGCTCTAGTTCTCTGGTAACCTTGTTGTTAGTAAGCCAACACTCTCTTTAACAGGTGAGACACAGGGCCGTACATTTCTCATCTGACTTGTACATTCCTGGCTGATTTGTACAGGCATCCCTTGCCAAAGAATACACCCAATTACAGCACGGTACGCTCAGCGCAACCAATCAGAAGCAGTGGTTTCATAGCCTGTTTACGGCGGACCCCGTCCCTGTGGTCTGAACCTGATGTCTGGCTACTCTTTCAGCCTGCGGCCTTAATGTGGGACAGCTGCTCAGTCTGGGAGACCAACTCACACCCAAACCGAACCTTGAAATCTCTCCGAATCAATGTTTTGCCAGACACACACACACACACACACACACACACACACGCCCTCTCCCAGTGCCTAAGGCTGGTCACCAATCAATATTACTTGTTAAAGCGGGCCCTTTGAAGCCAGTCCTAGACAAGAGCCTGGCGATGCATTGCTGCAGCGACAGTGACAGCATGCTATCTGATTGGTCAACCAAGAGAGACAGAGAGAGATGGAGAGATAAGAGAGAAAGAGAGGAGAGAGAGAGGGAGAGAAAGAGAGGAGAGAGAGAGGGAGAGAGATGGAGAGAGAGAGAGAAAGACAGTGTGCGTGAGATAATGACAAAAAGAGAGAGACTGGGAGAGACAGCAAGAGAGATGGAAAGAGCAAGGACAATAGATGCACTGAGAGATAGAGGGACGAGAGGGGTGAGAGAGAGAGAGAGAGAGAGAGTGCGAGCGAGCAAGAGAGAGAAAGCAAGAGAGAGAGAGAGAGAGAGAGAGAGAGAGAGTGAGTGCAAGAGAGAGAGAGAGAGAGAGTGAGCACAAGAGAGAGAGAGAGAGCGAGAGAGAGAGAGAGTGCGAGAGAGCGAGAGAAAGAGCGTGAAAGAGAGAGGAACATAAAAGGGTGAAGGAAGACTTATTCACTTTGCATACGCTTGCGTTTATGCCCTACAATACTAAGAGGGAAATGGTGTGTAATCCTCCTCAATGTTAGGGGGGAAACTGATAAGGACTGCCTCTCATCATTTAATCCTCAACACATGGAGCGAGTGCGAGAAGATGAGAGTGAAAAAGAGCAGAGAGGAGGAGATGAGAGGGGGAGGGAGAGTGTGGGGGAGGCCAATAGCAGCTTTGCAGCTAAGGAACAACCTGTAAGGCATAGAACATTATTACTAACAGGCGATATTGCCTCTTAGCGGTATATAACATGTTGCAACAATAAAAACTGACGGACAAGGTTCTTGTAACTCCTCTGGTGTACTGCCTGAAATCCACATTCTCTTGTACATGTCTTAGAATTGAATGGCGGAGTACTTAAAACATGTATGACATTGAGATCATTAAGATGAATGAGAGTGTTGTAAACAAATCATGCATAGCCTAATAAAGCACACATGACATGAAGCACTGCATATATACAAGACATACAAGAGGAAATGAGGGTTGACTAGTTGTTATTTTATGTGAAAGACAGCCCACATGTAGGTTGTATATTAGAATCTAAATTATGTCCTGTCTCATCATAGATGTTCCCAAAAGGATTTGACAAAACGTAAAAGATCTGGCACCTGGTAAGAGATAGGGGGGAGGGAGAGAGAGAGACCACCAGACACTGGGGGAGACAAAGATGCAAAGAAGAAGAAAGAGACTACATGTCTATGGACGAGTCACCAACAGATATCAAGAGAATATGAGGAGCGTGGAAGAAGAGGAGGAATTGGGCTTTTGAATTAAATAAAAAACAAGGGCAATGAAACAAAACCAGGTTCCCTAAGGCCGTACTTACTGTAGGAGCTGGTGCTGTTCTGGCAACCAGCAAGGAAAAATGAAGTTAAAACAAGAGAACCTTTATTAAACACTACTGGAACTCACACTCACTCACACACACACACACACACACACACATTGAGGTATTCATAATAATCTTGATAATTCTACTTTAAAGACAGTTATATAAGTCCCTTGGCGCAGGAACAAAAAGAATCTTCCTTAAAAAAAAGTGTACACGCACACCCACTCGTGCACTGAGAGTGCGTGTCAAGTTTAAAAGTAGCCTATACGTCTATAGCACGCACGACATGGATGGTCCAGGCAGAGGCATGATGCAATCACCAGGACCTGCTCTGTACCCCCAGAGGGTATAGAGGGAGCGAAGCATGTCAACAGAGAGAGAGCGAGAGAGAGAGAGTGAGAGAAAAAGAGAGCATGAGAGAGAGCGAGAGAAACATAAAAGGGTGAAGACATTTTTGGAGGAAAAGTGACATCTATAGAAGGATCAATAGATGGATGATGGAGAGATGGAGAGATGGAGAGATGGATGGATGATGGAGAGATGGAGAGATGGATGGATGATGGAGAGATGGCTGGCTCGATGGTGAGAATGTGAAAGGTAGAGCAAGAGAGAGTACGAAATGTGTGAACTCTTTGGAGAAGAGGGCTAAGCAAAGCTAATACAGATGCATGGCCACGAGGAACACACTGTCATCAACAGCTAAAGAGAACGCCTCTCTCCCGAAGGTAAACCAAGGAGACGATGGAAGAAAAGGAAAGTGTATGAGACAGCCACGACACACAACAAAAACATCGAATCATGGAAGAAGATTTGAGTTTGAGGCAGATGACGAGAACGACCTTCACAAAGAGAGCAAGCAGGCGGTCCCCGGGGAATTCTTCAAAGAGAATACGGAGAGTTACAGATAGTTATGTCTGCAGCCTAGAGGTATTACACAACACACCGTGATTGAAAAAACTTAATTATTATCGCTCCTCCGGTAGAGAAAAAGAGTACAACGAAGGGGGAAAAAACAGCATTATGGAAAAACATAAAGCTGGTAAACAGGGACTACGCTCTGGTATCAAAGGTTGTTTAAAATCGAAGTGGAATAGGTGTTGGATTTTGTCCCTGTATTATGACACTTCTTTACTCCAGAACTGATCTGATCTCAAACAAAGTGTTCTTTAACGACGGTGATGGTTTGTTGTAGTTCAAATATAAAAATCACTTAAGTGAGCTACCAAGGGAACGTGAAAATAACTAAATAGTGGTACTCACACAACAGCTTACTCAAGGGCCCTTGACGTGGCACTTAATTAAAATGGTTAGCACAGGTGTCAGGCTCAAAGAGAGATACCTTTTATGAACCAAGTGTGTAACTTATCACAACTATCTAGTATCTACTACTTTCAGGTGTAACAAATACAAAATCAAGGCATATCCTTTGAAATATAAATAGGTTTAAGTACAAACAAAAACATGTATTGAAAGAATGTCTAGCACTGAATAACTTTTTACATCCACCCACCACTCACTACTCATGGACCACCCTTCACACATTACACCTAGCTAAATATTATTATGTATTATGACACCATTATATTTACCATTTGTCAGAGAGCAAATGTTTTATATTGACCTATATAGGAGGATGGAATAATATTTTTTTTAATGACTAAGATATGTTCCATGTGTTGTTTTTACCATATTACAAAAAAGAAGAAGCTAAATCCACATTCAGGACCTTCAGGCTTTAACATGTTAGCGCTAGAGCAAGCTAATTGGGCTTTCCAATGTTAATTAGGCCAATTAATTAGGAAATAAGGAACAGCCAAGGCCATGAGCATTTCGCTAGGTCATTTAAGGATTAGTGAAAAAACAAGACAGTTATGGGAAAAGTAAGAGAAAAGGGAAAAAACACAAATTAAAGGAGATTGTTGAACCAAAAAAGGTCTATGGAGAAGCCTTTGTTGTAAACAATGCTTTATCTCAGAAATAGCTCCACTCACGTCTCAACTGCAGTTTAGCACCGCTAGAGTGACAAGAGAGTAATTACCACTATGTGACGTCTTGATCAAACCAGTCAATTATCTATAGGCTGATTTAGAACAGAAGATCATTCATTTCCACATTTTGGCAAATGATCCCGAATGCTTGTCTCACTGACGGAAACGTTTATGTTCTTCACTTTTAAACACATTGAAGGTGCTGTAGCTATTAATTGAGTGTAATTTTATAGAAATGGCCATCCGTCGGCTATTAGTGAATGAAATATGCTGTGAGAGTTTTGAGTTGACTGCGGCTGCCTCTGTATGAGCCGATTTAGATTTGGCTCATTTCTGACCAATCATAATAATAATGAACTTTATTTGTATAGCACCTTTCATACAAGAAATGCAGTGCAAAGTGCTTAAATGCAGCGCAAAGTCATGGCATCTCTTCCTTCATTGGTTCAGGGAATCCATCTTACCTGTCAATCACAGGTGCGTGAATGCAAAATGTCTCAATGGCAGTGAAACATAGCGAGGGGGTGAGCAAAGAGGGAGGGGACGTTTTTTTTCGTTTAGTTTCAAAATCTTGCTCTTTTCTGCTCTCTCTCTTCACAACTAACAAATCTTACTAACAGTAGCTTTAAGCCAAGCATTTTAGATATTTAGATATTTATTTAGGTATTTGTTGCTCATAGAAATTCATTGACCCCACAATGAGTAAGATACTATTCCCCTATGCCTATATTCCTTGATTAGTTACGCAGAATCAGCTAATTAAGTCATCAATAACTCATCAGACACTCAGGTATACTCACTAATGGCATTCTAATCGGACGTGGTAAAGGGAAGAAACACGTAATCCACAAATTCAACAAAACGTGGGAGATGAATGCAAAATATCCCTATGAGAGGGATCATCTACAGAGGGACGTCAGGTACTTTCTTCAAACACGTTTACCACGTTGCAGTTTATACGCATCTCTGCTGTGGTAGGCAAAAAGCATATAATACTTTTCTAATACTCAGCTAGAACTATTTTTCTTGTGTGAGGATATGTTGCTTCATGCATTACATATGTCAGCAATTGAGTTAGTATGGTAGCAGGCAGGGTGCTGCTGTGTCTGCGTTGACAAGACATTAAGTCTGCTGCTGAAAGCCTACAACTAAAAAGGAATACATTCAACTGGTTGAACACACACACAGATGTATCATCATTTGTATACACAATTTTTTTGCTTTGTGTATTGAAGTGCCACTTTGATCAAATTAACATTTCACCAGATATTCATTTATCTTTCTCTTCTTCCTTGTCGGCGTTCAGATGCCAAACTTCTACTCAAAGGCTGTTTGCATCTAAAGATGAGTGATATTTGTGATATTTGTATTAAACTGGTCATGTTCAATGCAGATGAATCCCATTGATCCATGGGCTGGGTCCTTGCAATTCAAACAACCTAAAGTGCAACTCACCTCCACGCAGAGGAAGCAGGGAACCATGTAGGTACTGGTCTTCTGCAGGTCTCTCTCTGAGGGCTGGCTCCTCATGGCTCGCCCCTGTCCCAGCTGCCGATTCTCAGCCATCTGCAGGATCAGTTCACACGTACATATCTGTTAGGCTTCACTAGCAGTCATCAATACATCCCTATTAGTGTAGAATATAATATTTTATATTTCAAGGGACTTTACATGCCCACATAACATGGCACTTCACAGACTCATTTTGAATTCAAAATCTTGGTTTAGAGTATCTTTATGGATATCATAAAATGTCATTACTCCTTACCAGGACATGTCTTATGTACATTAATCTGTATTCTTTAGGCATATCAATGCCTAAATGACCATGTCCATGTGCCTGGCTAAAACACGCACGC